>JAUYWV010102419.1:0-13341 GCA_032274565.1 Nematoplana nigrocapitula | reverse complement strand
ACGTCGTTGAGAAAAAAGAGAGCGCACGCGGAGAGGTGTGTCTTCGTCAACAGTCAGGCAACAACTGAGCTCTCTCTTGTTTCTTGCTCCATATATATAATCTCGGGTGGGTGCGGGGGGTGGGGGGTTGGTGAGTCATGATACAGAGCGAGGCTATATCTTACTACTAACACCCCTTCTCAACCAGTTCACACCATCTAAATATGATTTGTATAGATCCATACTTTTTGCCAAACATCAGTGCGACTATACAGGACGCCCTCATTAGTTTGCAACTGTCACTGGACAATTGTCGAGGACAGTGCTATGATGGAGCCAGTAACATGATGGGGACTAATTCAGGAGTCGCCAAACAACTGCAGGAATTGCGCCAAAAGCTCACGTTACTCACTGTCACGCGCATTCCTTGAGTCTCAGTGTCAAGGAAACAACAACAAAACTGTAAAATCCTTTCTGACACTATGGCTACTTCAAAGGAGAACACATTTTTTATATGATCAAGTCTAAATCTCTCGATGGCAATCTTCCTGTTGGAGGTATTTTGATGCAGAATGCAACTAGGTTGACATGCAGCGCAATTTGTTTCCAACGATTCATGGAAAACTATACGCCATTGTTTGAATCATGGGAGGAATACCTGGACAAGCCAGTGGATGCCGAAATCAGTGGAAGGATCATTCACTGCCAGTCGCAAATGAACTGTTTCGATTGTTTCTTTGGCCTTCATATCAGTAATCTCCTATTTTACACACCGATAACCTATAAAAAACGCTACAAAAATCCGATATGTTGGCTGCAGACGGGAAAAGGATGTCAGATTTTACAACAGTTTTGCAAATCATAAGAGATGACGAGATCTTCTCATCGTTCTACAAAGCCGTAGTGCAAAAGGCAAAATGCCATCCATCAATATCGGATTCGATAGCCTACTCCAAAGAAAAAGACTTGCACCGGCAAAGGTTCAAATAGGATTATTGAGAGTGCTCATTTCCACCGACGCCGCCAAGGAACACTACCGAAGGATTTATTTTGAAGCCATTGATTTTTTGTCGCCTCCATTTCAGAACGTTTTAGTCAGTCTAGCTTTGAAGTCTACGCCAATATGAAAGCAATGTTGATAAAATTTTCGTAGGCAGAAAATTTCGACAGAGAACTCAAACAGTTATCAGATGATTACGGCGATGACGTGGACGTTGCAATGCTTAGGCCTACCAGAGCTTCGGATACTCAATATCCCTATAAAAGATGACAACTCTCTCTCTATGACATTATTCGCCAGATGAAGGCTATGTCAAAATCCGGACAGAGTCAACTCTGTCATTGGTTGCGCCGTCACTGCATGTGTAGGGCTACAAGTTACAAATGGTCAATCCAGAGTGAACAACCATTTTCGATGACGAGACGACTGAAAATATGGTCACGATAAAGGATATGCCACAGTATCTTTTTAACTCTTTGGCTGTTCTACATGCGCACAAGAGTAGAATATTTCCCTTAGGGATGTTGCCACCGAGATTGTTGCGTGGAAGGCCAACCGTCGAAAAGAACTTTGTTTTTTTTAGCCATTTAGTGATATGGTCAGTTACAATTACTTTTTAAAACTTTAAAATGCATTACGCGTAAAACCCATTTATACACATACTATAGTGTCATCCATCCCCTTTTGTATATATATGCCTACTTTATATGGTCCTAAACATGGCCCTACGGATATATTGTAGTACATTCATTCACACACACACACAAAGGGCTTTCTTACCAAAAATAGTCTACATTGCGCAATTTGTTATGTGGCCATCGACATTCCTTCCTAATGTGTACATGCTCAGATGTATATATTTCATGTGTATTAGCCTATATATGCATACCATTATAATATGCTTTGATACGAGGGTGTTCCACTGTATCCATATTGATTGCGGAATGAACCATGAATAAACTATTCTGCATTATTTGACCTTCTTTTACTTTGACGCCCTTTTCGCTTCACTGCCCCGCTTTTAATATGGCTCCGTTGCCCCTGCTGCATTTCAGAATGGCTCCTGTTCTAAAGGTAAAACGAATAACACCACCAGTTAAAGATTTTTTACTTAGATCAATATGAAAGCTCAAGATTGATGGCACAGTGATGCTTATAGTAAAACGCGCTATAGCATAATAAAGATTTGAATATCACTTATATTTTTATTGGTATTGTTTAGCGCACCAAAATAATTTCCTTCCATAAGGCACTTTATTCGAAAAAAGACAACGAGAAACATGAGGTAACTTCGCCTACTATATATATTTCTATTTGGTCGATTTGCTCTACGTTTGTAGATATGTATGAGATGATCTCTTATATGTGTATCATATAAGCTATAAATTACTTTTATATGCTTCACATAATAAACACGTGACTTTTAGCTTAGTCTTTACTTAGTTTAGACTTGGTTTAGTTAGAGTTAGATGATTCACTTTGCCTTTGGAAAAACTGAACAAAAGAAAATTACAAACTGACTAAATTGAATTAATTAAAATCATAATTATTCAAAAGTAAAAAATAAGAAATTCATTAATGAATCAGTATGCATATATTACCCAAGAATAAATGCAAATTTATTCATGGCAGATGAATAATACTATCTAGTAGTAGTAGTAGTGGACAAATAAATAAATTGAATAATATGTCATTGACTTTGTCAGTTGTACTTTATTGATTTTTATTGGACAGAATATATTGATTGAATCTAAGATTATATTTATAATCTTTAATAATTAATAAAATAGTTAGCATTATATATAATATATATATTATAGATGGTTGGAATATATCTATATCAAATAGTACATGTACGAGCCAACTGGTACGTGTACAGGCCGAGAATGGTACATGTACGGGCCGATGGTATGTATACCGTCTAATATACTCCACCTGTCTACATTTTACTACAAGTACAACAGATACATTTCTGATCACCAGAATCCTGTATCACGGAGATAAAGTTCTGGTCATCCCGTGCATTATCAATTGTCATTAATTAAGGGTATGTATTGTACGTAACAGTATAAACTTTCATCTCCACCATGGTATAGTGGTTAGTATTCCTGGCTTTTACCCAGGAGAATGGTTCGACTCCCAATCTAGGAAAATATTTATTTTAATTTTTATAGTCAACATTTATAAATTTAATTAAAATAAAACTCAACCTCATTTTAATATAAATTATTATATTTGATATCATTTAATTTTGTTAGCAGAAATGCCTATTTTATATAATTTTTACTGACTGTTATATTATAAAATACAAAGTTTTCTCTATACTATTCCCTTCTGGAATAAATATATTTCAGTCATGGACATATTCACAGCAATGCTGTGAAATTTTGGAATCCTTGCTGTGAAATTTATTAATTTTAACTATTAATCATCCTTTTTAGTTAATAATTTACATATTTTGTCCAATTCATGCTGTGAAATTCACAGCAAAAAATTATTTTCAGAGGACATGTCCTCCAAAATAGTACTTTATTCCAAATTGAATACTATTGAAATCAAAATCTATATGTTGCGCGCAATATACCGATTTGCACGATCTTAAGATGGAACTGTGCAGTGCAATATAAGGATCCTAAGATTGCGCAGCGCAATATACCGATATACTAATATACTGATTTTTGCGATCTAATGAGGAAATTGAACACCCAGCTTATACACCCACCTAAATATACCCATCTGTCACAGTTTGAATCTATTTTTATTTTATATATAATTAAACAGCTTTCTAAAAATTAACAAAGCTTTATAAAAACAAAAATCAGTAATAATAAGATTGAATATAAATCCTAATAATGCATGAAATCGTGATAAAATAATGTAATTGGTCAATTTATAGGACAGATAATTGAACTTATGATAATTATTTAGCATCCTCATATTGCGCTGCATGATCTTAAGATTGCTCAATATACCGATTAATTTTGCCTGAGTTACTTCCTCAACCCTGCTAGTAACATAGTCTGAGGGGGGTGAAGTCAGCCTCTAAGGTGAGGTTCAATGTCAAGGGGTTAGGGTCGAGCTCAGGGAGGTTAAAAACAGTGTGAAATGGCCGTTTTGGGTAGAAGGCGGCTGGACTGTTGATGCCAACGACCTGAAACTTTGCATGAGTGACCCCCTCAACCCTATGGTAACATAGGGGGAGGCGAGGTCAGGTTCAAGGTTAAGCAGTCAACCGGATTGTGCCATCTTAAAGATGGTCCGGCCACCTTCTGCCCAAAATGGCCATTTCACACTGTTTTTAGCCTCCATGACCTCTACCCTGGCCCCTTGACATTAAAACCTGACCTCAGAGGCAGACCTCACCCCCTATATTACCCGCAAGGTTGAGGAGGTCACTCATGCAAAATTAATCGGTATATTGCGCAAGAGAGGGTTAATATAATATAAGGATGATAAATAATTTTCATAATTTCAATTATTTGTCCTGTATTTGACCAATTACATTATTTTATGATGGTTTCATGCATTATTAGGATTTATTTTCAATCATATTATTACTGATTTTTGTTTTTATAAAGCTTTGTTTATTTTTAGAAAGCTGTTCAATTATATATAAAATAAAAATAGATTCAAATGGTGACAGACAAGTATATTTAGGTGGGTGTATAAGATGGGTGTGCAATTCCATCATTAGATCGCGAAAATCAGTATATTGGTATATCGGCGTGCAATCTTAGGATTCTTATATTGCGCTGTGCGATCTTCAAAATCTTGTAAATCAGCATAATACGCACAACAACTTACAGGGTTTGTACACTGTCTGGAATTTTTAGGTGACCTGGAAAAGGCTGAAAAAAACAACAACAAAAAAACAATTATTAATATCCAAAAGTGTTAAAGAATGTAACTTATAAAAAGTCTATAAAAGTTATAAATTAATAATGGCCATTGTATAAAGGATCTATAAAAGTTATTAAATGAATAATGGCAAATCCAATAAAGAATATTGCTGAAGATATTGTTTTGGATAACATGGCACCAGAGAAACTTGTTAGGATGAGTGGCTAAAAGTGCCACAGTCGTAACTTGACACGTGAAACATCACCTTACGCAGTCCCCAGCTACCTTTCACATGATTGGTCAGCCAGGTTATTGGGGTTCACAAAGTTGAAATGATGGTAGACAACAACATAATAAGGAAGGGCATTGTATGCCCTGCCATCCATCCGTTATGATCCGGGAACCAGGATAGATAAACTGAGCAATGATTGGCAAAAGAGTTGCATCATCTCATTGCTCCACCGGCACCATCATAGTTATGTTTATCTCTTGTTAAACCATACCAAGAACCCATTGCCCTTGCCCTCTTCCTTGGTGATATTTCCAATGCATGAATTTGTTCTCATCAACTTCAACACTATACCTGGGCTGCCCTTCTCCATAGGGTGATCAACTAAGTATTGAGCACAAATGTCATGTTTAAAATTATACCAATTGACTAACGCAATGGCTGACACTCTTGTCTTGCAATTTCCACCTGAGGCTGTTGGATTGACCACCAATACACAATATCTAGAAGTTGCATCAGGGTGAGATGAGATCCTTTGAAGAAGGAACCATTTAGTATGTTCTGATGACAGGGACATGTGCAACAGGACCAGCAGTATCCATCAACATAGTCCCTGCCTTCTTGTTGTTGGACTGGCATGTCAATATTACATGTTTCACATTGAAGCATATTAGCAATTAGGCCATAACGTGTCAACCATTTAATGGTTTGAAGATTATTAGATGTTAATATGTTAATTCACGGATGGATAATGATAAATCACATAGGTCTAATGCTAGTAAAACATTGTCTGATATGAATATTGGCGCATGAGAATGACAAGCCATTATAATGGATTCAACTAAAAATGAAACTGATATTTAAATGGAAATGTCTATAAACGAACAGAACACTTTGATATTGATAATTGTTTCTTATTTATTTATACAAAATAAATGAGAGAAAAAAATAAGTTAATGCAAAAATCTTTAAGATAACCAATTTTTTAAATGGCTGGTATAAACAACCAATACCTAAACTTAATATATAGGACCACTCCAGGTCCAGGTGAACTTCACATAAACCAAATCAATTCATGATTTATACTAGGCATTTCATAGGTCCAATCAAAGTAGCTAAACTGCTTATTCAATCATGGCCAAAGTTAAATTTTATAAAAATGAATGTAATAGAAGTAAAAGAACAAGTTTACTTGACTCAAAATAGAAGATTTATTACTAGAGCAACTATGCCAATAGATACAAACAAAGAACCTAATAAAAGATAGGTACATATGTTATGGATGGTTGGAGTGTATCAATTGGTATGCGTATTGTGAGCCTGTATGTGTACCTCTGGCTGGTTTGTGCCAGTTTAAACCATTGGAAATGGTCCAGCCCATACGTGTACCATCAGGCTGGTTTGTGCAAGTTAAAAAAACATTGGAAATCATCCAGCCTGTATGTGTACCAGTTGGATATATAAATTTATACCAGGTGGTTTGTGCTAAGTATATTATATAAATCATTATGATACTCTAACTGGTTAAAGCATATCCTAATAAATCATTGAGCATTTTCAGAAAGTAAGATCCATCACTGGTTCCAATGATGATTCCAAAGTACCATCATTTGTAAAGTCAGAATCACATAGTTGCTATAGCAAATAATGAGTAACATTTGTAAAGACTGCAGGGCTCGAAATTAACTATTTTATTCACATGCCAGGCAGGGCGTGTCTTGGAAATTGTACACGCCCAAAAAACATTTACACACACAACATTTAAAAATAAAACGAAAAGTAGGTGTTGTACATTATAAAATGTAAATATAGCTTTATTTTACTTAATAATTTTAACACTATCAGAGTTCATGCATCGATGTAGTGTATATAATAAAACATAGGTATGTTGTGTTGTGTTTAATAAATGTAATACTACAACAGTTGCTTAGTATATAATAAAACGTAATATTATACAGGTATGTTGTGTTGTACTTATTAAACGTAATACTAGAACAGCTACATAATAAAACTTAATATTACATAGTTCAGTTGTGTTGTACATATACGTGACATAATTACACAAATTAAACTAATCACTTTCCATAAAGTCTGGTCGGCAAGCTCGGGATGGTGCATGATACCACAGATTAATTGCTTTGTCCAGAACAAAGTCTGACAGCTCAGGAGATAAAAGATGAACTGTCATCAAGTCATTGATAGAGTCATTTGACAGAGTAGATCGCTAATCGCTTTTGATTTGTTTCATTAAACTAAAACCTCTCTCACAGTCAGCTGATGATGCAGGAATAGTGAGAATGACATTCATTGATAAAGTCAAGAACATTGGGGCAGTCATTTTTTAAACTTCTGTTGACATCACTCCATGATAAAACTTGGATTTCATCAATAGAGTAAATGGAATTGTACATCAATTGTTTGAGAACAACTCACTGGTCGGGAATTGCAGAAAAATTCACCGATGCGTTTTCAAGAGCAGGCAGAAAATGTTGAGTCAGTTGTTTTATCTCGGCATGTCCAAAAAGACTGTCGTCCTGAGGAGGCCACGATGCTATCTTCACAATATGGGTCGCCTTCAGCAAATCAGCAGATGCATTCTCAAAACGATTTTCGAGACTAGACTGCAGTCCAGTAAGAAATTTGCCTCGTGCTGAGGTAAATGAGACCAATGTACCGGAGAGTTCAACACTTTGAAAGCTCGCTTGATCTTCAATCTTTGTCAGCATTGGGCCAGATCTGTTGTTGTATGTAGTGAGCAGAGCCTTTGTTGACTGCAGAGCCAGATAGACTTCGGCAATAGAGACTGTGGCCTTTTGGATTGTCTCAGATAACCTGGAAAGGTAAGTCAGAATATCGTGCATAAAGCAAGAAAAATACATCACATCTTTTGATGTTGCTGTCTTCAAGAATCCAATGGCCTTTGCTTTTTGTGTTGCGTTGACTCCCGATGCGTCTGTCGATTGTATCTACTGAAGATGTTGGAGATTTGCCCTGTATCAACGAAGGAAGTGGTCCAGAGCTTTGAGGATATGTGACACCCAGCGTGTTCCCCCAACTCGTGTAAGCATAAGAGGAGAAATGTTGAGTGCAGAAAAACTGGCGATGAGGTTTGCTCGATTGAGGGGAAAGTTATGATAAAAGTAGTATGTGCAATCTGTGTCTCGGAGAAACGCGGAGCGAGGTTTTCTTAATATAGAATAAAAAGTCAATACAGAGCTGCGCAGTTTGCCTTCCACATACAGCACATCGCTCACATATCTTCTAAGTGATCGTAAGTGATTTGTAACCCAAACATAATTGTATACTATTATATTTTTTACACACCAGCTGGGCGTGCCACTGTGGATATTCTACACGCCCGAGCCAAAATGTACATGCCAAGGGCATCCGGGCATGTGTAAATTTCGAGCCCTGACTACGTCTACTTGTATGTGTGTAAGTTACAGTAAATTTGGTCAAGTGGTTGCTTGGCAACACCATGTTGAAGTTGGTAACAGTCATCACTGACATAAATGTGACAGTCCAGCTTTGTTACTTCAATCTTATTTTTCTATCAAAGTAATTGGTTTAAGCTTAAAACATGTTTACACTTAAGAAAATACATGTATAGAGATGTTATGCAGCGATATGGGCCTTCAAAAGTTTATAAATACTTTTTTAATGCAGAAAAACAATGGAAACGGTCGTCTAAAAAACAGTAACTGTTGTCTCATACAATTTCTATTATATAATAAAATTATTTAAAAGGAAAAAACATGTTTGTGAGTTATGATTATATTATAGTATATGTCTACTATGAATAAACAGTATAATAATAGACACATGAAAAACGAACACATAAAAAACACATGAAAAACAGACACACGATAAAACATTTAAGTCAAGGAACACATGTACATGTGTTCAGATATGATCTGAGAAGTTAAATTGTCCCCTTGAACCACTTGGGATCGGAACCTCAAGCCGCCTTAGAACTTCTCCCAAGTGGTACCAGATAGCATCTGGTTTTGCCTGCCATTTGTTGCAGTTGCCACTACCTGCCTTGTGCATTATTGAAACGTACAGACTTCCACCTGAAGAACTTCTCCAGGATAGATGATTCCTCCATAAGTTTCAAGTACCCAGTCCCTCAGCTGGAAGGCAGTAGCAGTAGCAGGTATCTCTACAGTTTGGGCAACCACATCTGGAGTGGGATTAAGGATAGGACAAAGCAGTGCTGTCAAGATGGTCCCATCTTCACTAACTTACCATTGTTTTACTGCATTAAAAATATTTATAAAATTTTGAATGTTTTAACACAACATAACGTCTCTATACATGTATTTTCTTAGGTGTAAACATGACTTAAGCTTAAACCAATCACTTTGATAGAAAAATAAGATTGAAGTAATAAAGCTGGACTGTCACATTTTCTGTCAGTGATGAATGTTACCAACTTCAACATGGTGTTGCCAAGCAACCACTTGACCAAATTTATTGTAACTTATACACATACAAGTAGACATAGTGCTTCATACTTACAGTATGTACAGTTACAAACATGTTGCTGTTATACTTTTCGAGTGGCTGACAAAACACTCTGAAGTTGTGACACTTACTAACTGGAATTGCTGCTGTAACTGACGTGACATACTTTCCAATTGGTCGTATAGTGTAGTCTTCATTTCTCTCTCTCTCAAATAAATAGAAACTATCCACTATAAAGCACTGCAAATATTCAACTAAATAGGTAGTACTTAGGTACTACACCTACTATGTGTTTATTAGGGGCTAGGTGCTGTATATGCATAGTAAGGGGTGTCTCATTTTCATGGTAATGGTCATCTCAAGTATGGATTGTAATGGGTCATCTCAACTTTGGATTGTAACTTAATGCATGATTCTATTATCCAATTACATTTATCTATGAAATAATTCATGATATACCACTTGTCTTCTAATTTATGCAGAAATATATATATATATATATATATATACAGTATATATAAATAAATATGAAAACTTCTTCGTTTTTTTGGTAACGGTCGTCACATGAAATCATCTGGCCTTGAGTTTTGCAGATTGTGAAGACTATGAGTACTCGATTCACGTGGGAGTACATTTAAATGAAACTACATCAATCAAGCTTTAATTTGGTATATAACACAAGCCTATAGACTATAGCCTATATACTTGTTCTCTGAAGAGCTGATGAACTTTACCATGTAAGTCATGTTCCAGTCACAAACGGAACTACCCCTATATTGAGCTAACCAACCTGAAGCATGAAAACATGCATAATTTTTATTATTTATAAAGTCTAATGATATATATATATATATATATATATATATATTGAGATACTGGAAGATTAAGCCATGATATCATATTTTTTGACTTGGTGGAACTCTTATTGGGAATTTCTGTAAACCTAAAATTGTATCTTCTAAAGACTAAGTAGACAAAAATACAAGATAATTGAATATAATGTAAAAAATCTAAACAATTCTGGGAAAAAACAAAATACAAAAATGAGAGTTTGCAGCAACTTTAGGAACACTCAAGTTATATACCACACACTTTCTATATCAGATAAATACCATAAAATAATAGATAATCTTAAAACCCCAGCAAAAAACACTATATCAGAATGTGATATAAGAAAGGAGACTGAAAACACAACTATCAGTGCACTAATTTACACCCTGCCTAAAACAGAAAGAAACATTACATTTAAATTTAAATAAAATAGTAAACTCTGTATAAGTAATTGAAGCTTCTAAAGATGATT
This sequence comes from Nematoplana nigrocapitula, assembly GCA_032274565.1. Classification (NCBI taxonomy): domain Eukaryota; kingdom Metazoa; phylum Platyhelminthes; order Proseriata; family Nematoplanidae; genus Nematoplana; species Nematoplana nigrocapitula. Next base: position 2,523 of record JAUYWV010102419.1, on the reverse strand, counting down.
TAACATCGAGATATTTCAGGGCCATTAGGGCGTTTCAAAACAAAACACTATCCAACAACCAAGGAAAAGTCGTTTCAAAATACTTTTGAAAATACACAAATAATAAAGAAAACATAACTAAAACATTAAAACTTAAGGCAATGCACAATCCTTTCACAGCAGAAGAGGTAATGAAGACAGTAAAATATAACAAAAGTATCCCAATCGGTAACATAGAACCAGAGCTTCTAAGAATAGTCTAAATAGCATTTTCCAATTAATACATCTTCTTCTATTTGAAATAGCCTGCACAACAGATCTCTGAAGATATAAATTTAGCCAACCTTGTCCCTCTCCCCAAACCAGGAAAACAGAAAGGTCCAGTAGAAAACATCAGACCAGTTATGCTTCTCTCAACTTTCCATAAAATAATAGCCAATGGGTGAGGTCAACTTTAGATTTAAAACTTTCATGAAGCTTTAAAACTGATTTAAGAAGTTTTAAGTCAAATGTTGATCTCACAAAAGTTTTAGTTTTAAAACTTATTTAAAACTTCTGATAGTTTTAAAACCCGATTTGAAACTTTCTGTGGTTTTGAATCTGACTTAATCTGAGTTTCTTAAAGTTTTAGAAAAATTTACTATAAATTGCCTATCTAAAAGTTTTATCTCCTGGAGATTAAAACTAGTGTGAGGTCAACTTTAGTTTAAGTAGCCATGATGCCTCTATTGCAAATAATACATCGACAGAGGGGAGGAAATATTCAGAGATTCAATTCAAACTCGTCTCCAGCCTTATCTTACGCAATTTGAGGCTCTCTGTGGCGAATTTCACTGGTGGACTGTACTGTATTGTCCCAGTATATCTTTTTGAAAAATTAACTAATCTGCTGGTTAAGTTTTTGGTATTTTTTAAAAGTTTCATAGTCCTCAATTTAACATTCAAAAGTTTTTAATTGGTTTTCTATATTCCAGTTTTATCGTTTGGTAGCAATCTTTTTATTCTAACGAAGTTTTAAAACTTTCTTAAATAAGTTTTAGAGGGCTGGTTTTAAAACTTTTCAAAAGTTTTAAATCTAAAGTTGACCTCACCCAATGTCATGCTCAACCGGATTAAACATAAATTAGATAACTTCATTTCTCCTTCTCAGGCAGAGGAACCACAGAACATGTCCTAGCTTGCAAATTAGCTGCAGAATGAGTTCTAATTTAAATAAACCATAGCTCTCATATCATCCTCTTGGACCCATCAAGCGATTTTTAATATTGTAAATAGGCAAATTCGCTAATTTTATTAGAAAAAATCTTAGAAGCAGATGAGTTACATATGGTTAGCATTCTAATAAATAATCTAAAAATAAAAGTAACAAACAATAGCCAACTAGAATAATCTTTTGACACAAACAGTTGAGTTCCACATGGAGATAGTCGAAGTCGCATAATGTTCACCACCTACCTATCAGACACACTGGATCCAAACCTGATCAAAATCACAACTAGACAGAAAGCTACCACAACTGAAAGATACAAAAACCACATTGAAATGCAATATGGACAAAATTCGCTATCAACTGGAAAAAAGTCATTTGTTTCACAGTATGCATAAGTGTAGTTTTCCAAATGATTCTTTAAATTTTCATCACAAGTGTCCCTTTCCATAATGGGAATACTGCGGATACAGTTGAGAAAATATCCGATTGGCCTAGCACTTTATGACAAACGTCACAGGTTGTATTGGTACTAGAAAGTCTTCTAGAATCTTACAGAGAATACGCGAATTTTCCAAGTGTCCATAGAAATCTATCCTGCATTATAGAAACGCCTTGGCAGCCAGGGTTTGCAGGCGCTGGCATTTTCTCCACGGCCGACACCATCTTACCACCTTCGAAAGATACCATACCTTTTTCTTAGGAGACTTCAGTGTCCCCGACTGGCCAGAAGCCTCCACAAGCGAAAGGTTTTCGAGGAAGTATGGCAATTGTTTGATAAGGCACACCTTCAAAGTGCGAAGCTTGTAGCAGTTGCACAGTGTTGGCGGAATGTATGATAGACCCCAATACTGAAACTGTTTAGGTGGAGGTGCTCTAATTCCTGTAGACGTCCAATAGTTGGTGGAATTCGGTTCACTCTGCAGTTTGGCGTTATTTCTGAGGTACTTCAAAGGATCGAGTTCGAAAATGAGATTTAGAAAATAGGCATCACATTCTTTGGGTATGTTTACTGTCAGCGAAGTCAGGGTAGTTCGATACCCCTGGAACGTGGCAAAATGTACAGTTGGGCCCAACTTTAGTTCCTCAGAATTTCTGGCTGTTTTGATAACTCTATGAATCTGTTGAAGATTGTTTCTAACAGTTTTATCCATGTTTTCCACCAGATATCTGGCTGGAAGCAGTGTCTCTGTCTACCTGGTGTGATACTTCACACATAGCTCATGATAGACACAGATGGCATGAGCTTACTAAAAACCCTTAACACGCGCATTGTCATGGGGGGGTCTGATAGACCGTAAACATTTTAAAATAAATATTTAAACGTGTTAATCATA
>JAUYWV010102408.1:0-13342 GCA_032274565.1 Nematoplana nigrocapitula | reverse complement strand
AGGGACTTCCTACGCGAGGTTGGGCTGCTTACGCGGCCCCCAGAATAACGCGGCCAGTATATCACACACACACACACCTGTTACATACATCAAATGGAAGTATACTACAATACAAAGAAAGGATATTTACCTGCTCGCCTTGTTTTACTTGATCCAAAACTTTCAAATAGCAGACCATATTCATCTCTTCTAAGACCTTGAACCGATTGCTGCCCTTGACCCCAATAAAGGTCTGCCCAAGGGGAACCGGACGGAAACGACCGTCGAAATAGAAGAGTCCTTTGTGGGGATTCACATGCAGAAAGCGGGCAACGTCTATGTAGTTGGGCAGGGTGGCTGACAGACCCACAATACGGATCATGCGTTGAGATGACTCCACCTGCGATTAGATTAAACAGGAAACAAATCATCATTAAATGGGCGATTACAGAGATGGTGCAGTTGAATATCCGATGACAACTACCACTCATCATCATCAAAATTTATTATCCTTTCTCTCCATCATCTGTCTCCATCTCACTCTATCTCCAGCATCATCCTCATCCAATCCAACTTGACCATCTCCTCGCATGACATCAGTTCACCACTCCTTATCCTGTCAGTCATCTTCACTCATGCAAAACTTCCTCACCATCGACCTCTCTGCCCTCCTCAACACTCCTTCTACCTTCCCAACTAACCATGCCTCTGAGCCATACGTCATCACTGCTCTCAAACAAGTTCTTCCTCTCAGCACTAGCGATAGACGTCTTCCACACAAAGCAGACGACAGCTCTCTGAACCACAGACAGCCACACCTGTCTTGTTCTCTGAGTGACAGGCAACTCACTTTCGCCACTGTTGTTCATAGCATCCACCAGATAGAAGCTGTCAATTCTCTCCAGATCAGGAAGCTTTGACGCTGTTGAAGTTCCTGCCTTCTTCCGCATCTCTTACACTCGGAAGCCCTCTGCCATTCTTGCAGTCACTCTCCTCACTCCAGCATATCTTACATGAAGCCATCTCTCACATCGACATGATCCACACATCACAGAATTCCTCATCACCTTCTCTTGCCACAAACTCCACATCCATCAATTATAGCCATTTCAACAACCACTCCACCATCTGCGTGACATTCCATCACTTTAGTTTTCCTCATGTTTACGACCACTGTCAATATAAAAATAATAACGCTGATAAATCAATATAACGCAGCCTAAGATTTTATTGACATCTTGTAAAAAAGGTAAACAATAAGTCAATGAATAGTGAGAGTGTCAATTATCTTCTTTGGGATTTGAAAACTGCAGACATTGGCCACCGATATGCTGTAACAAAGGTCTAAATGTTTCAAAATAATTTTAAACCATATATTTCTTTTTCGTTTTGGAGGGAGCACTCTACAAAGATGTATTCTGCCGGGTCTACTGTAGTTCTGGAATCTGTGAAGAGATTGTAATTCTTTCATGACAAATACAATTGTACAATCGGCATGAGGGCCTGGCCCCTCTTATAGGCCCACGGGACCAGTATCTGTTTGATTCAAATGAATTGTAATATTTGTAATTGCAAAGTACGCACCAGTCGAAGTGTTCTCGCGACGAGTGATTCAATCACCGAGCCACGATCCTCGTGAAGGAGGTGGACTTCGTCGATGATCAGCAGTTTCACTAGATTCACCAAGCTCACATCACCGGTGCTCTTTCTTGTGATTACGTCCCACTTCTCGGGTGTTGTCACCAGCATCTAGACACACATACGCACAAAGTTACCAACAACAATTTCTGACACACTAGACTGGTTCAAATTCTATGCGCGGGAATGCCACCTCTATACAGCAAGCTACGTTTTGCATGCTTTTCTTACAACAAATCATTTGTTTGCCCAAGTAAAAAGCTGGCCAAAATATTAATCAGTGAACTTTGAATAGAATGAACGTCTTTAATGGTCTTTTGTTTACTGATTTTTTCGCATCTACTTTCGAAATGAATTTTCTATATTTTTAGAATTACTTATCATCAGTTTTTTCATTTATTGTTGTCCGTTGTTACCACTATTGTTGTTTTGGACATGCTTGGAAGATGTCCTCCATTAACGACACCCTGGCACAGATTTGAGTTTTGGTCCGAGGCGAGATTCGAACCCGGGTCTTCAGTCCCCGAGTCTACTGCCTTAACCAGACATCCAGGGTTCAAATCCTGGTTGTGTCACTGAATAAATTTCAGCACCGCTTCCCTGACAGTGGCCGTGGTTTGGTGCGTAAAAGCACTAAAAATATCATTGGTGTGCTTGAATGGCCCCTCCACTAAAGCACTGTCTGCTCGAGTGTAAAGCCAGCCGCCTCCACGTGGTGCCCTCAGGTTGAAATAGCGAAATGGCTGGCAACTTCCCGGGGCTCGCGTGATCCAGTGACTGAGTGTAAAAACTGTGGTCAACTCCCATCCTCTGGGAGAAGCCAGGCAAACAAAAAAACCTAATAACTTATCATCAGTGATAATCCTAAAAATTAATGAATAGCTCTTAAATTGCTTTACTATATAAATTACTAAGTCATTTTAATCTTTCCATTCTGGATTATGGAAAAAGGACACGCTTATTTTGGTTGAGAAGATCAAAGTTTTCCCTTCTTTCCTGTCTCCATATGTTTGCTCTTAAAGATGCTGCCATGTTCAGTTTACAAAGAGGATTATGTATAAATTTATAAATGCTCTTGCCAAAATGATTAGAATATATTTGGATATTTCCTAGAACCTGAAAGCTAAAGGCTGCAGTTTAAACGAGTAAAGAGCACAGCTGCGAATGAATAAATATACAATCACCCAAAGACGACAGATGAAAATTTGACGAAAATCATTGTTCCTTCTCAATACTTATTAATTTAGCCAGCTAATTACTATGACAATTGAAAATATGTAATATTGACTATTTGGAAATTCGCTTATTAAGACTTAACTAAAGTGCATTCAGAAAAGAATAATTTTACGCACTATCTGTTAAAATAAAAATAACTAAACTTCACCACGGGCGTGTTATGGTCAATCAATCTAATCTTTTCTAAATCATCTGATGTTTTTATTATATACTATACATATATTAACTTACAAAAGCGTAGGAGATGGACAATGTATGACGACGGAAGGATATACTAGGACTATGTAGATGGGATTTGCGATATGTGAAAGGGCTCTGCCTATTATAACACGGGGTCAATACTCGTTAGTTTGAGTTTCTAATGTCACATATACAAGTACAATAGTCTGCATAATCACCACATTATTATGTCTCGAGGTTTCCTCTTAGTTTTCAACTATGTCACTCTCAGAATCAGCAGAGTCAACGTCATTTTACACTTTGTCATCTGATTTTAAGGATTAATTAGCGCACATCCTCGAACTCTGTGGTTTCATCGTATTTGGTCAAGAGTCAATCCTCCAATAAATGCAACCTTCGCAGCCATTTTAAACGTATCGATTGTTGTTTTTTATCTGCTGAACTTTCTGTTGCTGAAGATAGTCATATTAAGTCGTGTATAACCAAACCCTCAAGAGCCGCATGTTTAATTGATTAAGTCTATTCGCCCTCAGACGCCCCTATAATTCACCGTTTAGTATTATTTTCCAACAGGGCTTTTAAAAATCGCAATCTTTGTTTTAATTTATTACAATTATTATATAATTTATTAGCGGCAGACAAATTACCGTTTCTCTACGGTAAGAAATTGTGAAACTTATAACAAAATCTTCTTAAAATACTGCATAATCACAGCATATGTGGATTTGATATTGAAATCCATCATTACCTGTGTCTGGAGCATTTCGGTTTTGGTGAGCTGCATATCCCCAGTACATTCACGCACGGAAATGCCCAACGCAGCGAGACGGGAACCGAAGTTGCGAGTCATCTCAGCGGCCAACGCCTTCATCGGTGCCACGTAGACGATCTGAAACAAAGCCAAACAGTGACGCAAAGACTACTGAGGAGAATTGTACATAAGATTCAGGAGACTTACATTAATTTTTTATCACCACAAAGTAGGCAGAAAAACCTCGATGAAACTTACGTGTGTACGTAATAAAAAGCGCATATGATAAATCAACTAAATCTCCTGTTAGTCAATAAATGCAATTGATCAAGGATTTACTGAATCTTCAGCCTCAATTAATGCGAATACACTTTGAAATATAATACGGTGAGTAGCAGAAAAAGTTACAACCTTATAAATTATTCAACGAGTTAGATGAAGAGATTATTTTCGAAACAAAAGGACATATGATTTGAAAAGAAAAATGTCTTCCTGTCTGAAGTAAACGATTTACAATTAGTAACATTCGGAACTCAAAAGAATTAGGGGAAAATCGGAACATCGTGATTTATCATATCATACGTTGTTGATACTGGGGTAACTCAAATTCTATTAAACACCTGATCACACAGTGAGCAGGTCCATAACCTCTGTAAATATTAAATTAAAGACCACCCAGTTCGGCAAAGTTAAAATTTATCAACAACCATAATAAGAACACCTTGTAGGTTATATCAATATTATTATTTCACAAGTTGTTCAGTCATAATAAGGGGGTCGGTCAGCTAAGTTACTTGAAGCGATTTCAGAAAGTCTTGTTGATCTGTATTCAAAGAAAACCACGCAAAGCTTTTCATTAAGTCCTTTCTGCTGAGAGATTAAACGTAGTGTACAGAACATTCTCACCTTGAATTCGTCTTTTTTTATGACGCCTCCAGCAGCGATATGTTGTTTGATCTCGTGTAGTATAGTCAACATGGCGATATTAGTCTTCCCGGCACCAGTCGGTGCACTGATCAGCAGATTCTCATTGGTCCCATAGGCTGTCTTGTACACCACCGACTGGACCAAGTTCAATTCTTTCATCCCTTTGAAGGCAAGCTGACCAATCTACAAAACGAAACGATTTTTCGACGTTCTCTTGTAAAACGTAGATTTGTACAACAAGGTAAAAACAAAGACAACATTTTTTATAAATGTGTCAGAGCCTGTATTCTATTACAATTGACTCGTAATGGGTTGCTACCAAATGTCAAAAGTATAATATCCTGGAACAATGAAACAAGACAAAAGGGTGGTTAAAAGGGAAATACCCCACTGGAAAGCGTCAATTGGACTGTAGATATGATAACTAAGCAAAATGGAGGCTGAAGACAAAAATAATGGCGTAGAAAGGCGGGACATCACACAAGCAAGTGTAAACAGTGCACGAAAACATCTGTGAATGCTTGGCTATCTGTCCTCGTATCATCCGCATCAGAAATCGAGGAGTAATGATGCATGCGGTGAAGAAAATACATGAAATGAAAGAAAGAGCTAGAGGCGATGAACAGGAGTCTGTGGAGAAGGATTAGTATATTGCTGTAATCCGATATGCACGCAGTGTCCCATAAAATGATTCTATGCGTAAAGAACATATTAATAAAAAAATATGAGAGTGTCCATTCCCTGGCTTGTAACACAATTCATCTGGCCTAGCGCCGCTCAACCAAGATTTTAGAAAGCTAACTAACACCTGTAGTGCAGATCGAGATTCATTTTCACTTTCAAACTAGCGAATATCGCTGGGGCCTACAGTCGGCCTGAGGAATACGGGGATTGAAAAGCAGTTGACACTCGAGTACCCGCGCACTGTCCCACAGAAACAGTGGTCACATGTTCAATTTTCCACGACAAATGTAAACGATTATTGTGCATAATTCGGAGAAGCTCACTGTGATTAGCGGGGCAAACAGCAGTTTAGGAGGATGATACCGTCACAATTGCAAAACACAGTATCTTGAAACGTGTCAATGGAAGGTGCAGCAGTGTGGGAGAAATTTTTTAATAACCGTAATGATGTACCCCCAAAACCGAGCACCTAACTACTCCAACATATGGCGGTGGCCTCGTATACCTGCGAGAACTCCGGCTACTCCGACGGAGGTGCCGCCTGATCCAATCCAATGCAGACAGTCACATCGGCCTCCTCCATTAGTCAACTGCTTCTTTAAGGGCTTTTAGACTCACTTTCTTTCCGGTGTCGTTGTGAAGGAGAGTCATGAGGATGATATTGTCGGGTTGGGCCCAGGGAGGGAGGCTAGGGATGATCAGTATGTCTTTTTTGGCAATGTTTTTGGTGCCACATGTTTCTCTGGTGTTACTTGCTGTTGTTCTCCATGAGTGTCTCTTCACTTCTTTTTTTCTTGCTATCTTTATACTTTTGGATAGCTCATGATTCACGTTGTTCTTGACTCTCAGGTTTTTTCCTTGGGCTTGTGCTGCTAGAATTTTTTTGAACTCTTTTAGATGGATGAGATACGCTTCTAACAAGAGCTGATCGCACGCCAGGCTTATCCGTGAAAATGCAATGGCGTCTGACAAAGTTTTGTTACATTTTACCTAAACTGACAACGGTTTATATACGACAAATGTCTCCCGAGACCGAGAGTTTTGATCAAGACAATAAATCAATAAAAATGCTTGCAACTAAAAATAAACTCGCAGGCTGTAGGAACACTGCAAATATTGTGTACTATTTTAAAAGTTAAACTGAACAGTCAGTCATCAAGCACACGGGCAGTACATACTGAATAGTATATTCGCAGCCATATTTATTCACAGTTTGTAAATTTAGTCTTCGGAAGTCATTCCCTTATGACATATAGCATACTCATGATAATAATCATAAAAAATCTTACTTCATCCAAAGATCGAATCTTCACTCGCTCTTCATCTCCGATCTCTGGAGGAGGCGCTCCAGTGGGTTCAAATTCCACTTCTTCATAGAGCTCGGTGACTTTTCTCTTGAATCCCTCAGGAAGATAGAGCTGTCAAACACAAGACTTTCATCAATAAACTCTAAGAAAATTAACTAGCGCATACCCGTGAAACATCACGGTTAAGATGCCAGTTACAAACAATAGACCAGTGAGAACTGTGTTGAAATATACACTGCCATACTATTGCCAGTTTACAATCAGTAATCCGTTAAAAATTAGCATAAGACCATCATAATTTTATTAATTTAGAATCTTATCAATTGTATTTAATCAATTGAATTTAAAAGATCAAATAAAATAAATTTGAAATGAAAGTATGTATTAATTTCCATGATTCTAAATCATATATTAAAATATCATAAATCAAAATCAAATTTATGTGATCTGATATTTTGTTGTGAACAGAATCGACTTTTTAAATCAATGCCAAAATCTATACGGTTGTCATCAGATAAAAAATCTGATCCCACTGTAGTTCTACCTTCTTCAGTATACCTTTTGAGTAAAAATAGTTCGATACGACATTAGAAGTCTCACACTACCATTCCAACTTTTCTATAGTGGTCACTTACCCTACTTCTTGGCCAAAACCTTTTTTTATAAAGTTCTCTACGTTTATGAACTGGTTAGTCTGCGAACATATGATGCGGATGCACCCAAGAGCACTGATTATATAAACCAACAACGAAAATATTCATCATGTCAAAACTTCATAACAAGATTTACCCATGAATATATACACAAAGTACAAAGACCACAACACTTCACGTAAAGACACGAATGAATCAATGTTTATATGATATGATGTCCGGATGGAATAATTTGGAGATCTTAGGGTTTATCGCGTTAGTCACCTTGTAGTGCCTCTGATTGGTGGTTAATCGCTGTTCTAGAGCGGTTGTGCTAAAGTGTGCCAGTCGGGCACACCCGACTTAATGGCCAGCGCCCCCTGTTGTTCTTCGCACTGGTCAGATCGGGAATTATAATACCTGTGTCTTTCTGGAGAAGGGTTGCGTAGTCCAGGGCTGGTCAGTTAGCTTGTCGGTTGCCATTTTGAGATTTCCACAACGTAACAGGCTTTGCATGTCTGAAACAGTATCCGGCGAGGCGAAGTCAACGTTGTACCCGCTTCCTTTGAACTTAGTCCATAGGTCGCAGGCGTCCCGGGGGAGTGCACAAAGGTCGCTAAGGGTATTGATGGTCCTCTGACTTTTTCCAATTCCCAAAACGGGAATTTCAGCACAACATGTTCTGTGTCTTCCTTTTCTTCTCCACGTCTATCTTGCTACAGTCCGATTCTCTTTCTGTAGGCTTTGAGTTCCAGCGAGTGGCTCAATCTAAATTTTCTGAAGCTCAGTCCCTCCTCCTTCTTGAAGAGTCTTTCCTTTTCTTGTTTACTCCTTTCTCTTCGTATATCTTCTTGCTCCTCTCGAATCCATACATTAACTATTCCTCTGTGCTCTTAATTCTTGCCTTTGCTATACGCCGTTGCCGTAGGACCAGCCGATGTTCTTTTGACCTGCTTTTTATGCCAGCTTGTCAGCTGTTTCATTCCCTTCCAATCCACAATGGTTTGGAACCTGATGGTGTCTATCACATTGGAAAGGCTTCCCCATATACGTTATATCTCTATTGATAAACGGTAATGCATTGCCTCAAATTGATGTTGTGGGCCTATACCGGAAAAGATGGGTGTAGCAGCCGTCAATTTCATGCTCTTATGTTTTAGCCTGAGTCCTTGTTTTAGATCCCTAGCTAGAGTAGTATGCGTTCAACAGTGTCGCGAAAGTAATGAATTTTCAGTTTACACAGTAGGCCGTATTTACAGATGGTGTCTAATTTGCGTATTGCTGTCCAGGCCTCAGCTTTCCTATAATAATTCCTAATATAAGTCTGGTCATTAATAAAGGTGGAATAGCGGAGGAAATCTGTTTGAGACTTTGAGCTGCCATCAAAGGCGTTGGAATAAGTATAATAGCGTAGACACGTTCGTTTAAAGATAGAGGATTTCCGTGTAATTTTATTGATTGTAATGTCGGCCAATCAGATGCAACGATTTTGTTTTAAAAATAGCACTAGAATTTGGTAGACATCAAAGCACTTCGGTAGGCATGGAGGTCAGTGATTAATTTTCTAATACAATGATAGAACACATTCTCGTTTCTTTTTGTTTTTCTGTACAATTAATAGTATCTAGTTGCCATTTTGCAAAATATATCCGGAAAATATTAGCCCTTCTGCGATTTTTGCCTACCAAACACCCCCAAACCGAAATTGCCGCGCGTGTCTACTCTAGTTGTTGTATACAAACCTCTCTGGGTGCAATACACATACCGAACAGCAGTGAATACAAAGTTTCATGCGTCGCCCTTGAACTATGGTTAGACTTTTCTTGATGTTTACACTCTGTTTTACTATATAAACTATTGTTATGTTTGTCAGCAGTACAAAATGCATTTATTCCCACCTTACTACCGGCGACATATGCAGCACTTTTCTGCGCCTCGGAGAGCTGATCGAATACAAAAGGATACTTCGTATGGCGCGGTTTGGGTAGTCGGTCATATGGGACAGTAGCTGACTTCAGCAATTGATTCAGCTGGCACTCCCTAGTGTAACAATAATATAATAACATTTTGTTATTTTATCTTAATATATATAGCAGCGAAATTGTCGGGTAACGATTAATGTAACTTACAAACCATAATCAACATCAAAGAAGCAATAGTCATTTGCCACGAAGTATCTTCTCTGAACATTTCCTTTGCTATCTTATTCTAACTTGCATATCACACGCAGAAGAGCAAATAAATAATAAATGACACTTGACAGCAATACTTTACCTCATGTAAGCAATTTCTTCTGGTCGATTGATCAAACGATCAACCAAGTCAGAGTTGGCACCACTTCCATTTGACGCCTCGCTATCTCCCCGACCTGTCTGACGTGCACGACGCTTCGTATCCCGACGTTGTTGACGCTGATCCTCCAGTTCGCTCTCTGTCTGTATAACAACAATCGATAAAATTGTGTCGAAAGAGTTAAAAAATCAGAAATGATTACTATTAAAGAATAATCTACCAGCCTCACCATGACAAGTACTTGACATCCGTACTGTGGATTTGTGACACTGGAGACAGCGGTTTCAACAGGTTGTCCAGTCGTCCAGGTTTGCTCGGTCACTGGAACTAATTACAGAAACGCATGAGAACTGAAATTCCTGGAAAAACAACTATATGTTACCTACCTGAGGTTGGCTTCATATAGTCTTGTAAGATATCTTTACGATGCTTTAGAATAGTTTGAATTGTTTCGAAAGCGTCGAATCCCATAATTTCAAAAAGCTACAAAGAAACAAACAATTTGACATTATTACATGTAGACTGACCGCATCAGTGGGCACACGCTGGTTGATTAGCTGACGGTCAGCTCTTTCGAGCGTAAATTTGTACCTGTGATAGACATGGAGAAGTGCAGACTACAATGATAGTCTTGTCTCATGATATGCTTCTTTTACCTCAATGGCCACAATTTCTTAAAAAGCGCTGGACAGATATACATGTTAATGCCCATTTGTCTGTTCATTCTATTTCATGTTTAATGTCTACTCATCAGTAAACATCTGTACACTGGCATAATTCACATAGTAGTTCTCTTGACTACAGACTCTGACGACCAGAGCTCGCATGATCCACGTCATCGCAGGGATATACTGTAGATGTGCCAAAAAGGTGCATGGTCGGAACAGAAAGAAAAATAATCTAGAAGACAGCAATCTGCCTTACTTCAATGCTACTTCCGCTGTATCAGCTTCTTTTGTTTTACTTAAAAATATGACTCAAAATTTATATATACCTTAATAGTTAATCGACACCTGTAAGACCTGCCGGCCCAAACTAACTTCCTGTAACTTTAACAGATAAAAAAGCAATTGCAAAGTCAAAACGAGCATTGGGAAAGAAAGCAATACATATATTGCTTACATCATTCTGAATGGCATCATTAGATCGGGACGATTTGAGCACTTCAACCACTGAAGCAGACAATTCTTCGGCAGATAGACAGAGATTGTCAGCATGATTCTTCAACTTCCCTTGCAACCATGACTCCCCAAAGTTAGACTTAGCAATTCGTTGTTCCACAACATTCCCATTCGGTATTGAAGATTTTTCATAGCTCAAAAAAAGTCCATCGAATGATGAGACAAGCTGGTTATTGCCACTGCATTCGTCTTCATTGTCTGAGAAAAATAGTTCCTCCTCTTTTGAAAGGACTACTGTCAGCTTCGACCAAGGACGGCGTTGTGGAAATGCAAAATGCAATCTCCTTCCAAACATTTCCCCACTGGTTTCTACCCTGGTGCCCTTTTGACTCTCTGCATAGGCTGTCCTAAGTGCATTCAAGGCGGCAATAGAAAGGGTCTTCTTCAATTTCTTCACCTCCACAAAAGCTCGTTCGATCAGTTGCATATCACATGGTCCTAGTGCCGCCTTGATTTTTTCCACTTCAAATTTTGTTGGATGATTTTCATCACCATTTTCTTCATCACTTCTAAGAAGGTTAAAGAACACTATTACTGGAGCAACAGAAAGAATTCCAGGTGACGAGTCTTTACCGGCAATCTCGAGACTTAAGCAATAAAGACTATGCACAGATGAATCAAATTCGTGGCTAGATGGCTTGCAAGATCTGAATAGAGTTTTCAACTTAGTCCAAGTCAGAATGCGTGACTCTTCCTGTTGCAATCTGAATGTTTGCTTTTCTGATATGGTAAAGAATGGCATACTTTGACCATCTTCCACTGAACAGTCCTCCGAGACACCAGTGTGCATTCGAATGGCGGTAGTGAGGCGTGGAAGCGACGTGTTAGCCATCGTCATTCTATAAAAAATAATTATGCAAGAAATATTAGGCACTACACTTTTCACATCTTATCATCTGATGTGTGCACTGAGTCATTCGAATCATGCAAACAAATTTGCGATTCCGATATGTACACTGAAGTTTGCATTATATATTTTCAATTATAACTAATTATTATATTATAAAATGTATATTTGTAAGATCCATGAAAATAATAATTTGCGATAAAAGCAACAAAGAAACTGTCATTAACAAACAACATTTAGCGCAACAGTAACACACATTTTCAAACCTTTATAAAAAATGCTTTAAATGCATTGAAGCAATTTTCAATTGGTGGGATTTACCTTGCATAACTATGGAGACACAAGAAGTACTATTGTTAGACTCAAACTTACTTCAATTTCTGATTGGCCCTTTGCAAGTATAAATAGAAAATGGCAATCCAAGACAACTTATTTTGGTTCACAGAAGAATGCCACGAAATGTTCTTTTTCAGCTAACAAGCATAACTTTATAATGTAAAATCTCAGTAATATTACCTACAAAGCATATAAATCTATTTTCAAATGTTTGCAATGTGAATTAGAGACTATCTTGCATGCATGCAGCAACCTCTCGAGGTAAATAAATTATATCTAGTTTTAATCCTGCAGGTAATATAGGGGGGTGGGGTGAGGTTGGCCTCGGAGGTCGGGGTCGAGGTCAAGGAGGCTAGAAACAGTATGAAATGACCATTTTGGGCAAAGTTTGTTTGTTCCTGGACCATTGGTGCCAGTAACCCGAAACTTTGCATGGGTGACCCTCTCAATACTGTGGGTAACAAACGGAAGCAAGGTCAACCTCCAAGGTCGGGATCAAGGTCAAGGAGGTTAAAAATAATATAAAAACGGCCATTTTAGGCAGAGTTTGTAAGTTCAGGGTAGGTGGCCAGACCGTTAGTGCCAGCAACCTGAAACTTTGCATGGGTGACCCTGTGGGAAATATAGGGGGGCGAGATCAACCTCCCAGGTTGGGGTTGAGGTCAAGGAGACTGAAAAACAGTGTGAAATGGCTATTTCAGGAAAAAGGAAACCTCCTACAGAAAAATTTATAAAACAAAAGTTGC
Source organism: Nematoplana nigrocapitula (assembly GCA_032274565.1). Lineage (NCBI taxonomy): Eukaryota > Metazoa > Platyhelminthes > Proseriata > Nematoplanidae > Nematoplana > Nematoplana nigrocapitula. The sequence goes on along the minus strand of JAUYWV010102408.1, from coordinate 606 downwards.
AGGGCATCCCAAAAATGGGGGACAGGACTAGGGCAGGGTTCGGGTTACGATTAGATATGTGTCCTATTCTATTACCTAACAATATGGGTACCATTGCCTTTGGCTCTATTACTACTAGTTTTAAATAATTCACAAAATCTGCAGCAAAGTTTATAGCAAAATACCAAGCAAAAGGACTGGTAGTTCTCTTGTATTTTCTTAGAATATTGATTGATGGTGATCCAGACACTCAAGTAACTATAAATAAAATGAAAGTATATAAATGATATATCTATAGTAGGTTATGTATAACATCCGGCCCAGCCCAAAATAAAAAACCGAAAAAAACATTTACCTAGAAAATAGTTTCAAAATAACGCTTGAAAAATGTTTTTGAATAATTTAAAACACAATTTTATATTCCCCGTAACTTTTCTAAGTTTCTCGCAATATCAAAAGCTTTTAAAATGTTTATCAATAATTGATAGTGAACTCCGGCCGGATAATAACCATTTACGGCCCGGTTATGTATAATATCCGGCCCGGCCCGGGTAAGTCATAAATTGTGCACACTTTGAAGAGCTAATAACTTTTTTATTTCTCAATATTTTGTCATGCGGTCTTTTG
>JAUYWV010102397.1:0-13344 GCA_032274565.1 Nematoplana nigrocapitula | reverse complement strand
TCTCTGTCTCGGTGCTTCGCACCTCGACCTCGAACGCTATTCTCAATATCATCACACTCTTGGTTGATCTCTATTACGTCCCTTTCTCTATTGATCAGCATGTCTAACCCTTCAAATTCTTCCAGTTAATTCTGTAAAACTCTTTCTCGAAGACTCTACTACTTGCTAGTAATGCGGAGCGAATTTAAGACTGAAACACACACACACTCAAGCTTTTTCCATTAAACATCAATTTCTGCAGCTATCCTAAAGATATCTACATTTAAAAAAATATGCATTCCTATTGATGCAACAATCAAAATCCAAAACGACTTTTTTGTTGCAAGAAAAACAATCATTTTTAAAGAAAATGTTTGGTTTACAAATGTACTGGATTATCATGTTTTATGACTTGTCCCTACTTATTTAATTCCGCAATTTTACAATATCTGGACAAACCTACTCGATCAGTGTTACTGTTAATAGATTTGCCATAAATGACAACGTTTTGACAATTTTAAAATCACACAACGTACAGTATAGGAAACCCATAGAATAGAATCGCTTGCCAAATTCCAGCCCGATCGTATTAGCCAGCATATAGTTACACTAAATATTCCACCGAAGTTTCAACTAGGGTGGCGATACATTATTATAGTGCTTGTTTTTCATAGGTTTGTAGTATAACAGGAAAGAAAAACCGTAGCATTAAAAGAAATTAAGCTTATCTGTAATAAACTATGCAATTCTCTGTGAACGTGTATTTTTAAAAACACCCAAATTGAGCGCGCTATATAACGGGTAAAATAATATAAACACACCACACTGGATAAACCTTTTAGAGATGTTTCATTATTTTACTTGTAATGGCTGTATGTTCTTATCTCTTGGGATTTGTTCTTAAGTAAAACTTTCCTGGTTTTTAACTTTTCTTTCATGTCGATTTTAGAATTCACTGTTTTTTTAAACGGCAGTGGTTGTTGGGGCGTTGCTGTTACTTTGTCCGAGCCACGGCGAAGTTGCGGACTGTGGCTCAGTTGGTACATTGTTTTGGAAAATCCTTGCGTCTTCTCCTCTATTCTATTGAGCGTGTGGTAGATCTGTCGGACGTTGTCCAGATGCCTCTGCACGACCGGAATCACTCCGACAATGTTAGTGTTGGTCTGTAGGACGAGCGAGAGGACTTTGCGCTGGGTCGCCTGTTTGGCCGAGAGCATGGAATCGAAATCCAGCACGACGTCCATTGCATTGTAGAGATCGATGGAATAGCTGACAAAGACTTGTTCGAATTTGTAAAGGGTCGAATTCAGATTGAGTAGCTTCTCGTTCAGCGCATCCATGTTTTCTAGATGACGATGATAATCCTCCTTGTTGGAATAAGTCTGCTCACCCTGTTTGACTGGTGTTCTGTAGTCTTCTCTGTGACAGTGCCTCGGACTTGATGATGATCGCATGTAAAATGGCGAAGGTGATTTCAGCCAGTTACCGGCATCGTATTTACTTTTCTCTTCCATTTCCTTTCAGTTCTCCGCATTGAACATTGTATTTCGCTATAATATCAATCAATAATAATGTTTTTTTAAATCCATCATCATCCTGTATCTATTTGTTAGACAAATTTAAAGTTCGAAAAATATCATAGTCCATTAATTAAGTATAGGATTAAGTAAACGCTAGTTATTATATATTCAGTGGGATAAACCAGGAGTTTTAACTTACATTTGATTCTGGAATCCAAATAGTCGAAGCTGTCAACCTCTTCGGGAGTGATAAAAAAGCTTTCAATTCCAGTTTCCAAGAATGTTCGTTTTGTAAGTTCGCCCAGTGTATTGATTCCAACTGGTTGGTCTTACTCTTTGTACCAGTTGTCCACATTGATCTTACCAAGTGTTTGAAGATAAAACGATTCTTGATTTTTTGTAGGTCGATGTGACATGCACGTCTTGTAAAGTTTCGCAATGTTATGCTGATTGTCACTGTCAAATGGTCACCGCTTTTGGTTAGACATTTTGCTCAGCAAGGCCACTATTTTGTTTTCAATCTTCTGTGTATCATAATATTTCAATCCTGGATGCCGGATCTTTCAATAATTGAAATTAGGAAGGTTTCCTACTCGCAGTTTTCCATGTTAATTTCGAGGTTGAAGACCGAAATTGATACCAATCAAAAGTCTTTAGTAAATGATCTGCAGTTTCACATCCAAGGTGACCTTTATTCTACATTTTCATTTCAAGATCGTGTGAAATCAATTCGCTCTTCGCTTTCGAAGACCCAAACCATTTTCTGTGGCTAACTTTATACGGGTATCCACTGTTTTTTCTATCTTCAGAGAAATCTGGTTTGCGAAAATATTATGTTTTTTTATTTTGGAGTCTAAACCAACAAATTGTCCCAAATCTTTCGGCTGGACAATTTGTGCAATTTGTACTCATGACAAAATGAAACATTTAAATCCATGCGTGCAATTTTTGTCAAGAATGCAAGTAAATCTGTTGTTTTACATATATGAAGTCAACCACCGATGTGTAGTATAGAGAACTAGTATTAAGCTTTCTTTGTCGCGTGGAAAAAATAATGAAGTCTATATACAGTAGATATTCATTCAAATTAACTTATTTTATTGACCCAAATCACAAGAAAATAAAGAAGAGCATCCAATGTTTCGATAGAAACAGCGTGTTTACTAAAAATTGAAATAAAGATAAATGACAAATATTTTGTAGTGTAAATTGGAATAAATAGGTTGTCTGTCGTATATACTGTTGTATATGAAAGTTAAAGTACAGTTTTATTACCTGTGAATAATAAATGACACAAAAGGCCATTCGTGACATGTAATTCATTATTGTGGAATGATCTAGTAATTATTTGATCTCTCACAAAGATTTAATAAATAAAATTTTAAACAGTCTCAAAAGTAAGTCTCTATCTGAATCTCTCAATTGACTCTGATTTTAGAATCAGCCTTATTTAATTCCGGTGCGAATATTTACATTTTTTCTGCGACATTTTTCATCAAAAACTGTTCAACGTTTTTGTTGTCTATCCAGTCCCGGCTATGCGAAGACCATTCCCGGAGAAGGTATGCCGTGTAGTTCTGATCCGCGAGTCCGCGGAGATCTGCACATTCACTTCGAAATTGAATTCCCGCGCAAGCTGACGCCACAACAGAAGCATCTGATCCAGCGCGCACTCTGCTGATTCCCTGCCGTCCGCGAGGCAGCTCGACCGTTCATCCTCTTCTGTATGCTGTTGGTGTTGGGTGTGATCAATAGACGATCTCCGCTCTCAGTGATTCTTTGTACCTCCCTCCTCTCAGCTTTCGATGTACTGTTGTATATGCTTGTCGTAGAATGCCTTTTAATGAACAACATGGATAACACAATACATATGGATCTGCTAGAAAGCAGTGCTCATTTGAGTAAATATTAATTTTTGACTAAATACATTCTCCCTGTTTTGAATTCCAATTATCCTCGGAATGTGATACATGAAGGGCTTCCCAAAATTAATTATCTGTCTGTGTGTCTCTCTGTCTGTCTGTCTGTCTGTCTGTATGTGTCTGTGTGTGTTCGATATCTCCTACTAGACCATTAATCAGAGAGAGCTGAAATGTTGGGAACCCATCCTTTGACTGGTGGGTCAGTTCATGCACTATATAACTTTTTTAATTTCATTCATATGAGTACCACAGGTTCCGTTTTAAGGGTCTGCTGTAAGCCCTTTAGTAACTACGAAAACAGTAAGTCACTTTTGTACTTCTTATTGATATGCGCGATCTTAATAAAATTTCGTGGAGACAAAGAACACCTTACGCCGCACTGAAATCACCACGGACCACAGTCATTACATTTGCCATTATGATATATTGATCGATTTGTTGTAACACATATACAAAATCTCCAAATTTCCATTTCTGATTCGAACAAAATTTGCCACATTTTAAAATAATTTAATCATAAAGCAGACTGCAGTATTCCAGAACAATCGATCATTATTAGTGGCACAGGTTCCGTTTTAAGCGTCCGTTTTAGGCCCTTTTTTGAGACTACCAAAACTATACGTCACATTTTTACCTGTTACTCGTATGCGATATTACTCATAGAGTAGAAATTATTGTTTAAAAACAATTGATTAGTTTGATTACTAATGAAAATGCAAGCATAAAGGAAATTGTATTACGCTAAAGTTATAAAGTTGGCATAGTATTTGTAATACGCGACAAAACGCCATAGACTAGAAAAAGCACCTGTTAGATCCCAGTCTCGAGATGCCAAAAGAACGCATCAAAACGAAGAAGCGACACAATGCACTGCAAATGCGTGACAACGTCCCGAGAACGCGACAGGAATTTGTGACAGCATTCGATTTGAACATTTATTGCAAGTTATAGTTTTTGGTTACTTCCTATAGCTAGCAAACGCGTTTAATATTTTTTAAAATCTATACATTCTCTTATTTGACTAAGACTATATCTATATAAATTCTACGAAGAAAGGCATAATAAGGACGGAAGGTTCTCTCTAAATTATATTTCGCGTTTTAAAATATCTACTTGCTTTCTGAACATAAAAAATGACCAGTTAAATGTTTCTGTCAAATATGTAAACCAGAAATACAAGGATTGGGGAATAGCTAAAGACTAGCAAACACTGCAGCTATTCATGTAAAGAACCGGTAAGTCCAATGATACGATCTCGTCGTTTGCTACCCCTCCTGTCGACAGATCACCCTTATAGAATTCGAGTTTAGAATTCGGCAGTAAATAAAATTTGGAATTCTCCAAGATGTCTGACTAGTTTGGTTAGACAAAACTAGCTGACTACATCTCTGTACCGTCTTCGGAGTCCCGTAGCCACGCTTGGCAGCGTGGTTGAAGAATTAAATTTCAATGCCGCTCCATTGATATAATTGAATAACATATAATTCACCAAGATTGGTAATCTACAGGGTGACCCAGAAGTAGCTTTACATTACGGTACCTATCCTAGACCGCGTTTTCTTGACAGATAAAGCATTTATATTCAAAACTAGCGGAGATACCCGGCTTCGCTCGGGGATACATAGGGCAATAAAATATCAGGAAACAACCAAATTTTAAAATACAGTAAATAATTTATTCTGATGTTTCAGTAGGAAAAAGCTGAGAGGAAAATTATGTGGCGAAATACATTCTTTGAATCAAATCTGGGTCAATCCAAAGGCGGCTAATGTCTTAAAACCTGCCTAGTCATAAATAAACAACAGTAGAATTGACCTATTTAAATATAACTCATCTTATTAATGAATTCCATGGGATACTGCTCTCAAATTTATCAGTAGTAAAATAAAACCATAGATTTTTTTTAAATATCTCATGTTTCACCTCATTTAAAATAATTTAAAGCTTGTTTTCTATTATAAAAAATTTAAAACCCGGAAAAAACGTCCGCAAGAACTTGCTGATTCAAAATATGCTCTTAGTTTTGCTCTGGAATCAACCGTCGAAACTGATATCCACACATACATACACATACACACACTCAAACTCTTCTTTATATATAAGTGGGAGGGAGTGTCAACTTATATAACAAAGTTAATTGTGATGAAGAAAATCCACACTTGGTTAAATAAGTGAGTTTGTATCCTCTGGAGTCCTGTTTGGGAAGGAAGTCAATCTTCTGGATTTAGTGGACCATCTTTCTTTGACGGTAGAGTGAATGGTGAGAATTATCTACAATTAATTAAGGAGTTCGAAATTCCCTAATTTGATACAAATAACACATTGCGAGAGCCGGACGTGAGAATTTTCCGCTGTGCATTCGGCGGAAAGGTCATCTGCACTTGCCAGACTGATCACCTGACTTAACTCCGTGTGATAATTCTAAGTGAGCAATCCTATCTATAATTAGAGAAATGTGGGTATGTATGTCTGACCGGTATTTTTCTCCCAACTGTCTTGACGGATTTGCATGCTTGATGACTAAAGGAAATGTACGCCAATGGGTAACATGGGAAAAATAGCCACGAGATGCAAAATTTCTAATTGAGAAGCCCACAGCAGAAAATACCCAGAAAAACATGTTTTTGCTGCGATGCTAAATCAAAATGCTGCAGGAATTTGAATTCTGCAGTGTAGCCGATTGATAAATTTTAATTCTGCAGAATAAGCGATTATATTGATTGCAATGAAAAAATTTATCAACTAGGAGAATGGAGATTGCTGCGATGCTGAATCAATATACTACAGAATTTAAATTCATTATTATAGATAGTATTACTTACACTATACGGGTAATCCTACTTGTATTTTTTTAATACATGATCGATGTAGAAGCGCGTCTACTTTACCAATCCGCAAACACTTGATGCATTACGACAGTAAATTGAACTTGTATTCCGAGTTTTTCATATATTTTTATAACAGTAAGGAGCTATGTCGGTAGTATAGAGTAGAAATACATTTTTGACTTCATGAACACTGGAGATTGTACTTAATGTAGCCTACTACATGTATTTTTTATATATGGTTTTGTTAAACGGTAAAGAGACTTTGGGCCACCCTGTATGCATAACAATATTGTGAATTAAACTTTCAATGAGCGCCGCCAATATCAGAAACAGATTTGTTTCCGGTTACGGAGTGTTAAAAAATCAATATTATAGTTCGCCTAACTCAGCACTCTCTGGTCTAGTGGGAAGAGCGTTGAGTTCACAATCCAGTGAACTCGGGTTCGAATCCAGACCATATACTCTCGGGAATCGAAAGTATAAGCGCTTCAGATAATGATAAACATTTATATAATTCTGACAGAAAGCATATTATTATCTAATTATTTCTATTGTTTTATCACATGCAACTAAGGACGCTTATATTTCAAATACAGCACCTGTGTAGGGTAAATTTTCCAATTTGTATTTCGCACTAACTAAATTTATTCTCGCGCGTATTACTTTGCGTTTGCATTCTAATTCAGACCATTAATAACTAACAATACATGGTTTTATTCATTTATATGCTGTAGAACTTTGGATTATTTTTAGATGACTCAGCGGTCAGCCAATACTTTTTCAATTATTTGTTTAACATTTAGTTGCCAATTTTTTATACTATTTTTACATATTCTCTTTCTTCATTATTTCATATCTGCATAAGCCTATTGTGCAATGAAAAAATCGGTCTCATTCAAGACACTATTGATGCATGCCATTCTCAAAGTCAAGTAACTTTATATAAAAAATCAAACCTAATCCTAATTATTTAACACTTCATACTCTCTCTCTCTTTCTCTGAATCAGTTGCCCAATAGATCAGCTGCTATGTTCACACTTCATACTAGTCATAGATAATAACTAATAATTTTTATACTATTTTTCAATACCAAAAAAATAATATTTTTTCATCAAATCTTTGACTATTAGTTTTATTAGTTTTTAAAATCTAAAATAAAATTACCAAAACTAAATCAAAAACATAAATATTTAAATTATAAATAATTTTTTAAAATAGAAATTCCAAAATAATATATTTTTAAATAATTATAAACATTACTTTTAGCATATAAAATTATTTCACTATTTATTATATAAACAAACATTTTAAAAAATATTAAAATTAATTTCTATTTAACAATATTGATCTAATTACTAAAAATTATTTATATTAGATATCAATTAACAATAATAAATCAAGCACGTAACCAAGGTTCATAGTAGTTATGACCTCCTTATCAGGATTTTATTGGAAATTTTATATAATTAATTCATACATGCTTCATGTGTGTAATTTGTTGAAAATATTTTATAATTTGTCAAAAAAGTTTAATAATTTTTCATTGACTCCCATCTCAAAATCTTAGCTACATGCCTATAAACTCATGATCAATATATATTAGCAATATATACCAATACAGAGTTTGATATATTTTGAAATAGTGCCTGAATTTTCATTTATATTTAGATATATTTAAACACAATATATGCCCTAACTTTAATAATTAAACTATTTTTTATACCTTTAACCTGATTCATCCACTAAGAAAATTCTACATAAGCCTATTAATTATTTAAATATATTCCAATATAAATAAAAAATCAGGAGCCATTTTAAAATTATTATATCCTAAATTGGTATATATTTCTAATAATAATTGATTGTGACTTTATTATTATTATTAATTGATATTTAATGTGAATAATGTTTGATAAATAAATTAATATTAATAGGTAAAATTCAATTTTTATATTTTTAGAATATTTTATTATATAACAAACAATGAAATAAGTTCTGCTGCTAAAATTAATATTTATATATTTTAAAATATTTTCATTTATTAAACATCTAATTAGATATACAGTATATAATTACTCAAAACTGATTTTAATTTATTTAAATTATTTTTTTCCTAAATTTAAATAATACTTTTGAAAAATATGTACCATTTTATCCAAATTTATAATAATCTATTCTATTTATGCATTATTATTATTCACACCTCCCTATTTATATGCTATAACTACTCTTTAAAATATTGAAATTAATTTCTAAATATGGTTATTAATCAAATTATTTATATTAAATATCAATTAATAATATTAAACTTACTATTAATCTATTTTAGAAATATGTACAAATATAATGATATAATATATTTGAAAATTTGACTGAATTTTTATTTTTAATAAAATATTTCAGTAATTAGTTCAATATTTTAGAGGTTAAGAAGTACTAAATTTTTAGGGTTTTTGCTTTATTGATTAATGGATACTAAAGAAAATATATATAGACAATGCAATGGACTTTTCCTATCATACTCAATGTCATTACTCAGCAATGCTGACCAAGACAAATTCTATTCCTTTTTTTCTTGAATATTTTGGGACTATGTATCAGTGAATTACTACAGGAATGGACTATTTCATGTTTTAAAGTACATGTTGTATTCTATTACAACCCAAAGCTGTAATTAGTCACAACCCATATTCTCTAATCAATACATGTTATTGTAATGACTAGGGCTCTACAGTTAATAAGAGTAATGACTAGGCAATGTAGTTGTAACAAATTTCAGGCTTTGACTATGACATATACAGTATGTACATATAGTAACAATTTGCAAAATATATTATATGAATTCAATATTTTCTAATTTGTTTGCATTAATTATTCATTTTATTACTCAATTTTGTAATTTTATTATTACAAATATTTAATTATAATGCTTATTATTAAATATAAATCAGAAAACATTACTTTTAGACTTTCTTAAATAAAAATTTTCACTTCTCCTATTTCTCAAAATTTTAAATGCATAAACATAGGTCTTCTTTGTCAAATCTTTTCTTCAAGTCATTATTTGTGCAATTTGAATCTCCTAATATAATTTAAATAAAATAATCTGATCTGAAAACATTACAACTGTAGTTATATGATTGCTGATATAAGTATTTATTTATAAAATTTAAAATAATAAAGGTAGTAATGAGTTCTTATATAAATGCAATAGTTACAGTAGTAAATCTAAGAATGTATAAATTGTACCTATACATTGTTCTTCCTGTGTAGTTATATCAATGCAAAAATAGAAAAAATAGCTTCAGAGTACCTATGAATCTGGGTTCATAATCTGGAATTATTATCTTTAATTTATGTTATATTGTTTTGATGTAGATTAAGACAGACAGGAAAATGCCAAAATGTAAGAAATGTGGTCTTCAGTTTGATACTGAAAATCAAGTCCTGAGACATGAAAAGGAATTTTGTACTGGCATACCTATTTCAGATGTAAGTAAATTAAAATTTATTGTAATTGTAAATTCCATGGTAGAAAACGAAGCGTCAGAACATCTAGTTTTAGTTGGCGACTAAACCAGCCATATTGGTAAAACCAAATGCCATTTTCCACCGACTTTCTGAGCACATGAAATCTTCGTCTGTTGCCTTCTTTCATCATCTTTAGTGTTTCCGTTTTAAATCACTGTTTAACGAAACGATTAAAGTGGTTACTTCAGTCAAATGTTTGGGGGTTGTAATATCGGAGGACCTGAAGTGGGGAAAACACATCCAATATAACACCGCGCGCGCTGCTAGCCATCTCTACTTCCTACTGATGCTGAAGCAGGCAGGGGGTCCTCCGAAGGAACTGTAGTTCTCATATGGTGCTCCTGCGTGCGATCTCTGTTGGAATACGGATATCCCATTTGGCATTACTGTCAGAGTGGCTCAATCCAATCAACTAGAGCACCTTCAGACCATGGCGATGAACGTCATCCACCCCTGGATGCGTTATGGAACTCTCGCGAAATCAGTCATCTCGACAGACTTAATAAAAGGCGTAAATCGATCTGCATAAGATTTGGCCCAGGGTTCAGGATACACTTTACTTTTACCTTACAACCTACGCAAGAGACTACTGTATTCTCTCAGAAGAGGAACTAAACGTTTCAAGCATTCGTACATTCAGTCTTGTTTCTAAGCACTTCTTGAGATTATATTTTTGTATCTAGTTTTATGAGTCGTCTGTATGCCAACGATTTTCAGCCACCGACTGCAAGTTTGTCGAATAAACTCTTTCTCTTCCTTTCTATTCTATTCTATAATTCCAGTTTCATTTTTTTTCATCTGTCCAATGAAAAAGCTTTATTTTTATTAGAATGCATTATTTAAATTTGCAAATTTTATTGTTTAAAATGTACTTTTATACGTATAGTTTCCAATTTTAAAAAAACGCTGATCTGATGATACATTTGGGAAGGCTAGATTCTATAATATAGCACGTTTTTGGCGATACTTTTATTTTGACATTCATTTCTTTCTGGTTTTGTTTCCGATCGTTTGTCAGGGTGATCCCGGTATGCGGGCGGAGTATCAGAAAATCCGACAATTGGAGTCACTGAAAGACCAGAAAGCTCGAGTTCGCCGGCTGGAGGACGCAGAAGAACGCCATCTCGTCCGTGATGACACGGGGGGCTACGATGTCGGGAGAGCGTTGAACAAAATACGTAATCAGGTAAAAGCGCAGTATAAGCTTTAAAACTAAATTACGAGTGGCAGTTGTCATGTTTTAGTTTTGAAAAATGAATATCGATTTCTGAATGTTTAAAAACAGGAACTGTCCTAACCATAGAGTACATAATACATAGATGTTCGTCTCCAAGGTGGTTGCTAGGTTTTTATCCGGTAACGTTTTGAGAAAGTTGAAATTGTAAAAAATTTATTTCGACAAGAAAACAGTATAAATTCACAAATATTGTACAATTACAATATTGTACATATTTTTGTTAATATTTTAGTATATTAAACTGCTACACAATTTGAATATTATCACGGAATTATATATTATTCTATATAGTTTTATATTTAAAACGCGTATAAGGAAGAGTGGCGCCATACTATTTGGAAACGTTTTACGTGTCATATATTTGTTATGGGAAAAGGTAAAATATGCAGTGCATATGGTTGTCATTTTCCATTTGATTTTATGATATCTCAGCTTTTATTTATTTTCTCTTTACCTCATTCACTCTCATTCCATCTTCGTTTTATTTGTTTTGGGTCTATATGTTAGTTGAAGGTAACCTTTCCTCGCAGCGCCCTCGTTTTTGGTTGATTATGGTATGACGTCATTATTCAGTCTATAGTGCGTTTAAATTCCGTGACGTCATCCAATCATATTGTTTTGATTCATGGATTCATGGAATTCCCTCAGGTTCACGGGGGTCTATATAAACCTATGTGACAGTTCAAAGTCATTAAAAGACTTTGGTTAAATTATTCGGTAAACATATATGTACTACTCATATCTAGTAGTAAAAAAGTAGTACATTTATACACTAGCATTTTTAGGATTACTAATAGCTAAAAAATCATATTATTTTTTTACACTAGTTAAGATAAAAAATATTGAAAATTAAAGTGTAGTTGTTCATTTTCTTCGAGTTGAAGCTGTATGTACACTCTATGGTCCTAACGCCGTCTAAAAGCTTGACTTTTTGGTCATTGGTTTGTACTTTTTTTACTGTATATATAGTGCATGTAAATATATAGATTATTATTAATATGATGCTGAGATTCTCTCCAGTTCTTTGGTGTTATACTGGGTCTACTGGCTACTTCCCGCAACATAGAGACACAACACATTCTTCAAGGATAAGCACTTCCAATATTGACAGGTAGACCTAATTTTTCATGCCACGACTCTGCTTTCTTCGAGATGGTTCCAAGTGCATTGAGGCTCTGTGAATCCTCTTGATTTTAAATGCTAGGTCCATTCTATTTATTTCAGTGTTGGTTCTGTTTCTGTGTTCCTCCCAATTGTGTGTTTTTTATTGTTTTAAAGTTTTTTACTAATAATTACCTGACCGACAGATCCCCCTTTTTTCTATCATATAATTTCTATATTTTAAGTGCCCTGGTGGCAAATAAAAAATATGCATACATACATTGATCATTTTAGATGAACGAAATGAAAGCCGAACAACAGAGAGCCATGACTGAATTAGATCGTCAAAATTCGCGCGAATCTGACCCGTTGCGACCTTACTCCGATGCTGACGTAATGCCAACTCATGTTCACCAATCTAGCTGTACTGCTGATAGTGTATCAGTCCATATTTGTATTACAGTCGGAACCTTCGACTGGGGGCAAGTACGTCGAATGGCAGCGAAAGGTTGATCTGAGTGCCGAAGAAAATCTGCGTGAAAAGGAGAAGTACTTGGAAGATAGGAAACGGAGTGAGTTTTACACAGAGACAAACTTATGTAACTCTCTCTCTCTCTCTCTGTTTAAGGGTTACTTTCATACTTGACTATAGTGTTTCGTAACCTCTGACTATAACTACGAATCTGACCGACACGCACTCGCACGTGTCTCATCGAGTTTGTTTTCCAGGCCAACCCATTTTGGGAACACCCATACAAAGATATATATTTTGGTGCACAAAAAAATTCCACCCCCACCCCGGTTGTCAATGAACAGCGTGATTACAAAGTCACCGCTCATTTGTAGATTTACATTTCACTGTATGTAACCTGTTACACCTCCGCAGAAGAGTCATTTGTTACCTTTGGGTTGCCAGTCTCCGTAAAGCGTTCTGCTTTTCCCAGTGCGAACTGGTAAACGAGGCAAGTTCTGACCAGTTTCTCGGAGGACTGTCCGCAGGAGATATCACTGTTTAACTAAGCCAACAAGGAACGTAGCACGTTATCGCTGGGCTTAGAATTACAATTGCTGGAATGAAGAACCTTTCCGTCGTCTTGTATACAGTGAAGCCGATCGTTGTTGTTTGTTGCCCCCGGACCTACTAGAGTAGTAGTTCCTCCCCCCCTCGGCTCGTGAGGAATTCAGCAACTTGGACCGGGTTGGTCCAGAGGTCGGAGGGTGTGAG
>JAUYWV010102386.1:0-13344 GCA_032274565.1 Nematoplana nigrocapitula | reverse complement strand
GGGAAGTTGAATGCCATTTCGGCCCGTCCACGTTGTGGGCGGGGTCCAGACCACCACGGAGAGGCGGCATTCGTTGGCCCAGCGGGAACTCCCTCAGATACGAGTCCACCGACACGGATTCCTCTGAGAGGCCGTGCCGGTAGATACATCTAGCTTGGGCATCTAGAGTGTCTCAGAAGGGATGCTAAACAGTTTAATATCACCCATATGAGGCTGTGTAATTAACATGAAACAGAGGTGGACACCATCCCTCGCCCAAGCAATACCCTCAGAAGGGTGGTCGTAATTTAACCAAACGGCCCAACTTTCACAGAACACTATACATATGCCCAAGCTTAACCAAAATATCCCGAAACCTCGTGTATTCGCACCACCACTCAGGGAGGACACCGTGTGCGCCGAGAGTAGCAAGACAAACGCGCACCCAACTCACCTAAAAACAGACTTGGGAATTTCAAAAAGTGACGTCATCGGAATTCCCAAATCTATCCCGAGGCGAGCCAGACACGACGCCCGTCCCACCACTGTCGAGGCACTGGAGGTGAAGCTGACCTTGTTAAAGTTCAGACTGAAGATTTTGAATTTAATGGGACCATAGGAATGTGGACTCAATATCATGTATCAAAGCAACAGGGGCGAACAAATCACCAATAAGTTTAATGTGCCCATTGCATATTGTAAACATCTTGAGTTGTACGACCACAAATTGGCTGATTCCAATGCTTAAGAAAGCTGGTTTATGAAAACATCCAGATTAACCAAAGAAGGTGTGTGTTATTAACACTAAACAGCCTATTATGGGCATACATTCCATTTTCTGGTTTACTTTAAAAAATGCCAGAATTTCTTAAATTACAAGTTTTATTATCTTAGAATCATAAATACATGTAATTGAATTAATTAGAATAACTATTTTACTTTCTATAAAAAGCTAGAACAATTAAATTCGTATAAATTTCTCCTTGAACGGAAAAGTTGTCCATGCATGGAAAAGCGACGTAACCACCACCACCTGTTCTTCCTATTCTAAAATAATAGAATCTTACATAATTGACCGGGACAGAAACAGGTATAGTCTTGCTTTTATTAGATAATTTCTTTGAATGGCTTTATTTCATTCGTGTTCCACGCCATCGATCGACTTTGTAGGGTTTCACTTCGTCGCATTTCATCATTAATTAGACTTGAATGTTCGAATTCATGTAGATGTCTGATTGTGTTGTTTGCTATGTACCATATCTATGTAGCTATATGTATGTTCGTTTCGATACTCCTCTCTGAAACTACTAAATGTGTACTTTTTAGTCCAAAATCTGATTTAGTTTCGCATATAGTGACGACATAGTTTTATAAAAGCACTAGCGGAAGATACCCGGCATCGCTCGGGGTATACACAGCGCATTAAATATCAGGAAACAACCAAAGTTTTTAAAGTAAATAATTTAGTCTGATGATTCAGTAGAAAATTATGTTGAGAAATACTTTCTTTGGATCAAATCGGGCTTAATCTAAGGGGGGCTATGGGGCTTAAAACCTACCTAGTCGTAAATAAACCACAGTAGATGTGACCTCTTGAAATGTAACCAGTTTTACTTATAAAATCGGAGGTATACTACTCTCTAAATTGTTAGTAGTAAAATGAAACAATATAGGATGGTTTTTTAAATAGCGCATATTTTAAATGCATCTTTTAATTTTTAATTATTATTTCATAATAGAAAGAAAACCTTATTGAAAACTAGGCCAAAACATCCGCAGGAACCGGCTGATTCCAAATCTGCCCTTAGTTTTGCTCTGGGATCAGCCGTCAAAATTGATGCTCAGACACACACACAGACAGACAGACAGACAGACAACTCTACTTTATGTACTATATATATACATATTATTAAAATTGTGCTTACCATTTTTGTACCTGTCATAATCGCTGTGTTTGTTGGGCATGTGTGTTATGTTGAGTGAAATATTTGTTTGAGTAAATTTTCTCTATGTGTTCTTTTGCAGAGAGTCTGTGTTTCTGCTGGATATCGCAGATTTTTTGGCGGAGCTGAACGAACTTAAACAGGTAATTTACGTTGTGACAGTACTACAGTACTACGTTTATGTGTAGTAAATAACTTCTCTGAAGTGTCAAATTGAAATTTCGCTAAAAGAAAATACAATTTTGCCAGACAAAAATACAGTTATTTCAAAGGAAAACATAAATTCATTAGCTTCGGGAAATATAAATATAAATACGTCAGATAAAAATAATAATTCGCTAAACATTAATGAAGGCATTAACTGTTTTGCCAAAAAAGGCAAACATTTAATGAAATTATACATAATTATTAATTATTAGGCTTGTAAATGTTTATGATGAGTTACTATCATAAACAAACAGTATTTACACATTTTACTATACCAGTTGCATATGCTAACGGTGTAAGTCACGAGACGGTTACGTCCTCATACCGGGCGGAATCCGTTACATTAAAGACCGCGCTATACATAATTCTCGAAGAAGACCTTAGCCAAGTAACCAACATCAACTTCCTATCTGACTCCCAGTCCCTTTTACAAACCCTTGTCTCCGGCCCCGCTGACCAACCGGACCCAATTCTAAGTGAGATCATATCCTCGTTTCTATTCCTCTCATCCAACGGCGTTCGGTCAACCCTCCAATGGGTCCCTGCCCACGTGAGCATTACAGGAAATGAAGAGGCCGACTCACTCGCCAAAATAGGAAATGGTATTGACCAATCTACCACCCCCATCTACTTTGCTTCAGCTAAGGCAGCTCTCAACCGCCAGTCCCAGAACTCCTGGAATGCTGTATGGAGAGTCAAGCCTGATAACGGCGACTCGGCTCTCTGGCATTGGTTGATCTCCAAGGGAAATCCTACACCAGAACATCTCTTGAATGCCCTCTCAAGAAACGACCTAGTGGAGCTCCACCGTCTGCGCACAGACCACTCCCTCATCGCCGCTAACATCAAAGGGAAAATCGAGAACTCCGACAACGCCTGTACAACGTGTGGCTCTCCAGAAACCGTCCCCCATATCCTCATCGATTGCCCCAGATGGACTACCACCAGGCTCAGGGTCTTCGGCGGCCCAAACGTCGACCCAACCACCATCCAGGATGATCCCATTTCTTCTCTGCGTTTCCTGAGGGAGATCGGTCGCATCTGAGCGGCCGACTAGCGGGAAGAAAGAAGAAGACATGTCGACTGTGTATAAAAATAATTTTTGAAATAACCGACTTGATAATGGGAGGATTGGGAAGCTGGTCGGGAATTTCAGCACTGAATTTTCCAATAGTCAGTCTTGTAATTTGGGGTCCAGCACTCCGAGTGTTTCGGTAGAGTTCTGCAATAGCGCGCAGGGAGCTAATCTCAACATATCGCTGCTATAAGGCGAAGTTTCGCCATAGTGTTATGTAATGGCAGCTTTGAAGTTTTTTTACGCCTCAAATAGTGAACATTGGAGTTAAACTGACATACCTCCGGAGCTACAATGAATATATTACATGTCCAGAGGACACGTCTGTAAGGAAATTGAATTAAAGATGCATACCGAGGCAACACAGCATGCACCTTGAGGGTGTCGGCCCGATAAGGTTCTCCATCTCTACGTCTTCCTTCCGAGCAAAAATGTTGAAAGTACTTCATTTATGTAGCTCTTCTGCGTCTTCGCTAAGCTCTTCCTGAAACCTTCGCTTCGAAACTGATAGACGGTTTCGTTGATTTCTCCACTTTACCCATATAGTTCGAACATCCTGATTCGCTCATTAGTTCGGGCAGAAAACTTCTTCCGCGCTGAATCTTCTTTGACTTCATCGGTCACTAAATAAAGCCGCTAAAGATCTTCTAGAAACTCGTCATCGTTCAGCAAATCTTAAAAAGCCAACAATTCTTGGAATGGACTACCAGAAGCTTTGGATTGATGACAACTTAACAAATGTGCTTGGCTTTGCGTTTTCACGCCACTGGATGTCATCAACTTTAATTGGGAACCCTTGTCGTTGGGGGTCAGCGTAACGCTTGGTCCACCTCCGGTGCTACTTCGCTTCTTGAATTTAGCCTTTACGCGTTCTTGTAGAAGGTAAATCGTAAAAGCGCTTCTGAAGCTGCTTTACTTCGAAATATTTGCCGGTTTTCCGCGTTAAAAGGCCTCGTACATCTTCCCACATCTGGACTTTCTCTTGATTAATTTGCTTATATACCATCTATGTATTCTCCTCATTGAGATATTATGTTCAGCTTTGATTATAATCCTTCTGGATATGTATTCTGTCAACAGGAAGATGAGCCGTCCAAGGTGATGTTTTATGAGAAAAAGAAGACTACTGCATCGAAGAAACTGGAAAGCTACCAGGTACACATTTATCTGTGTGTGTGTGTGTGTGTGTGTGTGTGTTTGTGTGTGGTATGTGTAAGGCTCGTGTGAAGCAGAAAGATCTCAAGCAATTATGTGATGCCATTATGCATTACAAGCAAAGTTACCTCTAATTTTGTGAAATTTTGAACAACTTTGGTATCTTATGTATATGTATATAGAACTTCAAACAATATAGTAATTGTTATCAGTGATTTACACATTATAACATATATACAATACATATTCTCGGCTGAAATTTGTTTCACTGGAATTATTGTTTGGTTTTTCGATTGCTTAAGGCAAAAAGATGTATCATATGCCTTTGTAACCGAATGTATACAGTAGACTAATATTAGTCTCTCCTAGATATGAAATAAACAATGAATAGCGGCATTGTTTCAGAATTTGACACTATGATAACTTCCCTTATACAGTATATATTCAATGTGAACAGTAAACAATGGACATTCTATCTCATCATCATGTATTACTTTGATATCTGGAAAGAAAATAATTAAAGAAAAATGACCCAGAGAAAAGTGTACGGACGTACCATGCAAAATCTCACATTGTCTTGCTGTGTGTATGGCAAGTTATTCTATGTACGTATATCATTCATTCGCAAATGTTTGCTTTTGCATTTCAGCAACAAGTGAAAACTGCGGTGGACAAGTTGAAACCAGCTGGGTAAAGCAATATTCCCTCCACTCCCCCCGCACCAAATTGTCCTCTAACTATTATACAATTTCACCAAAAGAATAACGTACGTGTTTGTTTGCTTGCTGCTTTGCAGATACACCGAGGAGAACAACGATGAGAAGAAGGGAGATGGGCCTTCGATGAAAAAAGATGACAAGACAAAGAAAAAGGATCTGGATGATGATGATAAAGAAAAGTCGTCGACGAAGAAAGACAAGGAGAGCAGCCAAAAGTCGAGTAAATCTGAGAAGAAGACCAAAGACGACGAAGTATCTGGTGACCTGGAAGCGGATGGGAATGAGGCCGATGATGACGACAAAGAAGACACGTCGGACAAAAAAGCGAAAGACAAAAAGTCGAAGAGGAAAAGTACCGTAGAATTTGCACCGGATGAAACAACCAAAGATTCGAAGAAAACCACCGAAATAAAGGACAAGAAATCTAAAGAAAAGAGCAAGTCTAAATCAAAAGATGATGATGACGACGATGAGGATGAAGACGACGATGTGGAAGAAAAGGATAAAGAGAAAAAACAAAAAGATAAATCTAAGAAGAAGAAAAATAAAAAGGACAAAGAAACAGAAGAGCAGGAAGAAGATGAGGAAGATGAGAACGACAAAGAAGAAGAAAGTAAAAAGGACAAAAAAGATAAGAAAGTCAAAAAGGGCAAAAAAGACAAGACAAAGAAGAAAGACAAAAAGGCTAAGTCGAAGTCAGAAACAGAGGACAAAGAGGAAATTGAAGAAGAAATTGAAGAAGAGCTGGAGGAGGAAGAAGTAGAGGAGGAAGACAAAAAGTCAAAAAAGAAGAAGGGAAAAAAGAAGAAAGATAAAAAAAAGAAAGATGATGAAGATGATGAGGAGGATGAGGATGAAGACACAAAGAAGAAAGGTAAGAAGGATAAAAAGGAGAAGAAAGATAAAAAGAAGAAAGATGATGAAGAAGAAGACGAGGACGATGACGATGAAGACACAAAGAAGAAAGGTAAAAAGGATAAAAAGGAGAAGAAAAACAAAAAGAAGAAGGATGATGAAGAAGAAGACGAGGACGATGAGGATGAAGATATAAAAAAGAAAGGTAAGAAGGATAAAAAAGGGAAGAAAGATAAGAAAAAAGATAAAGAGGACAAAAAAGACAAAGATTCTGGTAAAAAGAAGAAGAAGACAGATAAAAAGAAAGGCGAAGATAAGGCTGCTGATGAAGACGATGAAGAAGAGGAAGATGACGAAGAAGTGGAAGAGAAAGAAGAGAAAAAGAAGGAAAAAGACGATAAGAAGTCAAAAAAAGTAAAGTCCAGTGCCAAGGATTCTAAGTCAAGAAGTTCTATGATAGAAAGTGACAATGAAGAAGATGTCCCAGAGGAGGATGCCGACAAAGATCAGAAAAAGAAAGGGAAATCCGAGAAAAGCAAAGAAGACGACGGAAAAAAAGATAAGAAGGCCAAAAAGGATAAGAAAGATAAAAAGGATAAGAAGGAGGAAGAGGATGAAATCGACGACGATATTGAAACGGACCAAAAAGTCGCTGAAAAGGAAAATAAAGAAAATAAAAAGAAAGCGATTAAGGAGACAGAAACTACATTGGGTGGGAAAACTGACTCAAAGGATCGCGAAGAGGATTTGGCGAAAATGAAAGCTATGGCCGACCTAATTCAAGGCGAAAAACGTGGGTCAATAATTTGTTGTTTACTCTTACAACTTCATAGTTCCTTATCTTGGTTATTTTAATTTGCAGTGCTTGCAACAGAATCGGCACCACCAGCGGCAGAGAGAAAACAGGAAGAGATTGCGGAAGAGGAGGACGATTATGACAGCGATGATGACTATGACTCCGATGAGGAGGAAGATGTTGATAAGCCGTCGACTGCAGGCCAAGAGCAACAAATCACCGCGAAGTCCACGGTTGCGGTTCATGCTGCTCTGCCTGCTCAGCCGAGCACATCTAAGGCTGCATCAGTAGTCTCACCAACACCACTTCCGCGGTCTACGAAGAAGGAAGAATATAAAGAAGTGGACGATTACGAGTCTGAAGACGAAGACGAAGAAGATGATGAAGAGTCGGAAGAGGACGCTGAGGTTTCACGCTCAGATCTTTATTTAGAATACTTTTATTTCTTGACCAGGAAAAATAATTAAGAACGAAGAAAGATGTCTTGCAATTTTCCAAAGTGGCATGTCAGATTCTGACCAGCCCAAGAATTTTAACCTTTGGCTGCCCTGAGCTCAATGTTCTTCAATTGCTCCTATGCAGCCATCTTCTCGTGGCAGTGCTACATTCTTAGGACCTCCTACTGGTTCTCTCTCCTCTCTCCCATCACTTTTTCTTCTTCTTTCTCCCTCTCTTTTCTGCCCCCTCTCCTTTCTCTCCTCTATATCTTCCACCTCTCTCTCTCTTCTCTCTCTCTCTTACTCTGTCTATTTGCTCTTTCTTTCTTATTTTTTCTCCTTGCACCTTCCTCTTTGCTTCTCTCTCCTGCCTCTAAATTCTCTCCTCGCTCTCCTTTCACTCTTTCATTTTCTCTCTCCTCTTTTCTCTTCTTTCTCCATCCTCTCTTCTCTTGCCTTCCTCTCTTTTCTCTTCTCTCTCCTTTCTCTCTTCTCTTTCCTTCCTCTCTTCTCTCTCCTTCCTCTCTTTTCTCTTCTCTTTCCTTCCTCGCTAAACTCTTCTCTCTCATTCCTCTTCTCTTTCATTCCTCTCTTTTCTTTTCTCTCTCCTTCCTCTCTCCTCTTTCCTTCCTTTCTTTTCTCTTCTCTCTCCTTCCTCGCTAAACTCTTCTCTCTCATTCCTCTCTTCTCTTTCATTCCTGTCTTGTCTTTTCTCTCTCCTTCCTCTCTCCTCTTTCCTTCCTCTCTTTTCTCCTCTCTCCATCTCCTCCTCCTTGCTCTCTTTTGTCTCCTCTTTCCTTCCTCTCTTTTCTTCTCTTCTCTATCCTTCCTCTCTTCTCTCCTTTCACTCTCTTTTGTCTTTGTCCTCTTGCTCTCTCCTCTCTCGTTTTTTTATTTTCTGTCTTTGCTCTGTCGCTTTTTTCTGTCCTCTCTTTTTCATTTCATTATTTTCCTATTTTTTTCTCTTTCCTTTCTTCATCCTCTGTTTTCTCTCTTGTCTTCCTTCTCTTTTAATTTTCCTCTCTATTTTTGGTTTTCTCTTTCTTGTTGTGAGAAAGGTCGGAATGCTGGCGTGTCTCCTCGACTGGGAAATACAACAACGTCCATTAATTTTCCCACTCACTGCCAACGCAACTAACCACTCATCTTTCCTCATAACATGCCCCAAAACGTCTGACCTGACGGACTACAGTGTCTGTTAGCACCTTCCGGTTGATACCCGCCCGTTGCAGAATACTGTACATTCATTCATGACCTTTTCCTTCCACGAGACATTTATCATCCTCTTCAGAAACCAGATTTCCGCAGCCAGCCTCCAGCTTTACCTGCACGACCTTGCTGGTGTCCGTCCTTCGCACCAGACAGGGTGAAATTGAGTTGCTGTCTTCGTTTCCATGGGAAAAGTGCTTTATTTATATTTTATTTCAATCATCTTCCGGTCGATATATTTATAGAGTACACATTAAAGATATCAGTTGACTGTGAATGGCATTAATGCTTTTATAATCATGCCACGTTAATAAACGACTAAGTTACCAATGTAAACAATAAATCGATTGTTCTGGTGTTTTTTCAACATGTTTCATGGATAAGTTTAACACAAATGATCCAAATTTTGTCCGAATCAGTAATGAAAAAATTGGGAGATATGCGCATAAATCAATAATGGGAATTCAATATGATTAATCAGTGGTGTTTTCACAGCTCGTAAGGTGTTTTTGAACTCCATGAAATTTTTATTGAGATCACATTTCAAGAACAGACATACAGTAGTACGTGTCGTCCCCTGGCATTAGAAGGTGGTACCGTAAACTTTCACCTCTCTCCGATGCACGTGTCTAGGCGAAAATAGCGAACACATGCACACACAGACATTTACAGTAATTGTTGCAAGCTATCCATTATACTACATTTTGAGGATAATTGTGCTCATTATTTTACCGTTTTCAATTATATATTTTTAATTTTTGCGAGTATATATTTTTTCATTTAAACAGTATTTTGCATTGTACTTTCAGGTAACTAAATTTATAGCTGTCAAGACCTTCAAAGCGCAGGAGAAAGACGATCTTGGCTTTCGAGAAGGCGAAATGTTGACGATTTTAAAGACTAGGTGTGCGAAAAAGTGGCGAAAAAACGGCGAAGCAGACAGTAGTAGTAGTATTTTGTCCGTAGACCCCTTTTTCCGAGTTTGAATACCAATTTTTCCCAGTGTAAGGTTGCGCGTGGCAACTAGCACGCGAATCACTGATAAGGAACAGGAGCACAAACCATCCTGACCTCCTTACGACTTCACTATGCGAGGTTTGGCTGAGTGCCAACATCATTAGTACATTATTAGGTCAAGGTCATGCAAGGTGATCCAGAGCCAGAGGAATGCCTACTACTTGTATCGTATTTTTCTCAATGCTTTCAATATGTGATTACTGTATACGATTGTCCACCATCTTCCAAACACAACATGCATATTTGCTTTTTTTGGCTTTTAGCAAGGACGGCTGGTGGTGGGCTAAAAACCAAAAGGAGCAGAAGGGCTACGTCCCGAGCAATCTGTTGAAGGTAGAGTAATGCGAATCCAATGTTTTCTATGCATTTATACATTGATTATTATTATTATTATTATTATTATTATAGATAGACCCATGAAAGTACTTAAAGCAGAAAGAGATTGATTTAAATGAGAGGGTCGTACTTTGATCTTAGACCAAGATCCTGAGGGATGCACAAAATGGAATATGGAGCCAAGTCTATCCCGCCTTTCTTCGGAGGGCCTCATCCAACACCTCCCCAGTTCTTCTTTTATCTCTATGACTCATAGCTATCGAACCATATACTCACTCGTGCGGATAACTTGATAGAACACAATTTGTATTTTTCTTTTTTTTATAAAAAACATTTATGCTTATATTACTTAATTATTATTCAATAGTAGTGTGAATAGTATATAAAGTTATTTTGTAGGATTTCTATAAAAATAATATTTTATTTAAAAAAACGAGTGTCGAATATCTAAAATTCTAGATCAAATCTTTTGTCATGTACGGACAGGTATTTGTTGAAACTGTCGCGGAGACCAAATCTGAAGTGATCCATTCAGCGCCCCCCGGAGAAGAAGAGCCGGTTGCGGTCCAGGAAAGCGCCACACCGAAAGAGTAGGACGCTGATCTGTTTAGCAGAATATTTCCACCCCATTTTTTTGTGATTCAGAAAGTTAGAAAAAGTATAATTCTTGCGCCAAACTGACCAGCTTACCGAAAGATAATCCATATCAGATCTGCAGGGTGTCCAAAAATAACTTATATATTTTTTGTTTTCTCTTAATTGATTTTTAAAATATTTACTATAACAACAGAAAATCATTAAACATAACACTACTTCGCTGGTTGTTGTTGTTATTCAAGACAGGAAGACATCTCACTTGTACTGTACATAGATAGTGTCTCAGAAGAGATGCTAAACCGTTTAATATCACCCAGATGAAGCTGTGTGATTAACATACAAAAGAGGTAGACACCAGCCGAGACACTGGAGGTTACACGACTGTCCAGAAGAGATGGTGATCAAGTGTGATGACGGTTAGACTCTGCAGTAATTTACGAACTTACTCAATTTTCGGCATGCTGCGAAGGTCACAGGCTCACCCCAGCCAATCAAGGTGTGCCCTTCTCATGCAGCTCTTCGCATCTCCCACACACTCCAACATACAAGCCCTCTATCCGTCTTCTGTAGTAGTTCGTCTTATCACAGTGTCCTGATCTCAGCTGGGCAAGGTAAACCTGATGCTTTCTTTCGCCCTCACACGGATCACCCCTCCTCTTCCGTAGTCCCTACGCCATTCTTCCTGGGTGGCTTACCTCTTTTCACGATTGGTCCCACCTCCACTTCTTTCTATCTCACAAAGCATTGACCAACTCATCGATGGAACTGTTAATGAGGCTCGGAAGCCCCGCATTGAATGAAGGGGGAAGTTGTTTGAGCCTTTCATTAGTCACCTCGTCGACGCCCGGGCTCTTCCTTGCTCGGAGCTTCCTGTCATGGTGAAACAGCTGCAGGAGTTTGACCCGGGGGCCTGTGTGCAGTGGCAGGGGCCACATATTGCCGTCCCTGCTTCGGGTGGATCTCACGCCTATATATCGCACTCGGGTAACACCCGCGTACAGCTGACAGAAGAAGTTCGCCTTCAATCTGCCAGTTACCGCTGGGCACTGCGGGCGTAGATGACTCCCGTCCGGGTGTGATTGCTACTTCTTTCGATCGTCTTCACGGTAGCGAATAGATAGGCTCGTTTTCCCCTGTTGTAAGCTATGATGGCATCGGCCACGTGGTTGGGTCTTTCTACTGCTCGGCTCGATTCGCTGCAACTCTGGGCTGCCTCCTGGAAGCGGGCGTTCCAGAAAGATTTATTGGATCCGCGTCTGGCCACAGGGTTTATGGCTCGTCTCGCATCCGCCAGAACTGCGCGAAATTTAGGAGATGATCGCTGTCCGGGTGTTCTCCCGTACTACAGGTAATCTTTGGGAGTAAGTAGTCTGTTGTCCATGATGGTGAGATCTGGGAAGGACCCCCCCCCCCCCCCTGTAACTAGGTTTGTCCTCATATTCCTCCTCCTGCTTCTGATACATTCTCATCCACACAGACGTCATTACTCTCTTCCTTCGATATATCCTTTCCGTAGTGAAGCATGTTCACCTTTCCGTGAAAACACTTCATCTGTTCTATTTATATCTCTATATTAAGGCTTACACACATACACACACTTTGTCGGCTGCCCTTGTTTTAACTACCAACAAGTCGCTATCGATCGTAATAGTCACGTGACAAGAAATGCGCACAATAAATGGACATCATTCAAATGGCACCGACCGGCCAGTGTTTCGAATACGTGGGTTAAATTTGAACATGTGAAGAATCAACATCGAATGGCACACTACAGTCGATCGGAATGCTCAACTTAGTTCGTAACCGTCACAAGAATTTCACATCGAAGATAACTGATCGCGTGGACGACATCCACTGACGTATTATTATGAACGTTTCGTCACTCAATTATACACGTGTACTGTATATGCTGGCGGTTTGCGGGGAAAGTATGCAATCGATGACTGACTTTTCTAGGTTATAATGTCATTTTCATTGTTTTCCAGTCCCAAGTCGCTCTGGGGAGGTCTGAAAAAGTCTTTCCAAGAAGTAAGAATTGTGTTTTATTGATTGCTTCCTGTGGATATTCTGAATTTCAAATTAGCGTTATATTTTCGAATTACCACGGCATGTTTGTCTGTGTAAACGCTCTATATCTACTACTACCAAACACAACCAGTAGTACACAATTTATGTGAAAAATCGTCCGGAGACTTAGATTTTGATAGAATACGGATTATGAGGTGATCCCAGAGGACGTCTACCTACAGTATATAATGTTTGCTGAATCCAGTAGGTGGTCAATAATTGTCCAATTGCGTTCCTAAATAATGACGCTTGTCTGACGACACACACCTAAAAGACGGATATTTTTGGAATTGAACCACCGAATCAGAAATCAGTTTACTCCACGAGTGGGCAACCTTGCGACGTCAGCAGATTAGAGACACATTTTAACGTAGTGCAAATGCTAAGCGGTTTTATGATGTTCGCTTAAAAACCTACACAACCAACATTTCTAATTCAAATCTTTAGGAAAACCTGGTTGAGTTCCGACGCTATAAGGATATATATGTTCGGACTATACATGCACGTTAACGGTAATGCTTATTACTTTTACCAACTTGCGATGATGAGCCGTCATCGTTTAAATTACCAGAATCGGTAATTAATAAATCATTACCGTTACCGACGGTAATTTATAAATCATTACCGGTAATTACCGAGGAAAAAATAAATTATTGAAATAGAACGAAACTAGTATTATATTGAATTCCAGTAGTTAGGAATAAAATATCATACTCGTAATAGTTAACCAAAATACAAACTTTATTAAATGAGAAAACGTTAAAAATCTTGTTGCAAACTGGAAGTAAAGTTATTGTATCGTTATTATACGCAATAAATTTGAGTGAATTTAATAACTACAAAATGCGCGGGGATTTGGTCTGTCCAAGGAGTTGATAACATAAATGAATAAAAAGCTATTCTACGAGAATGTCTACAAACTGAACGTTGAGTTCAATTAGTCTAGTAAAAA
>JAUYWV010102375.1:0-13345 GCA_032274565.1 Nematoplana nigrocapitula | reverse complement strand
CCGCGGCCGCGGTTAAATTCTGGAAGTGGTTCAGGAAGAAGCTGATCGGCTGAACAAAAACAAACAAAACAACAACAGTCCTGATGGCATTTATTCAATGAGACATTGGATGGCCAAGTGTATCTAAATTCATTGGTCTTGTAATCAAAATTCCAATTCACTGAGTGTTGGCGAACACCGAATACAATCCGGATCTGATAACCTCCTCCCAATGATATCCCACGCATGCATACATTTGTGTGATATACCAGGGCTATTTGCTGGCTAACGTGAAGATCTATCTCTGTCTTACGAGAGAAATTAGCGCGAGATTGTCGTGTTGAAACAGGGTCAGGTGATCACAGCTAAGTGAAATGAATGTGCCTACTGCTATGGAAGTGATTTCAACATACGTTCACTTGAAAGATTGCTGTCAAAGATAACTAATGCTGTCCCATAGCAGTACACTTCCTTTATCGTTGCGATCGTGTTCAGAAATCCAGACGACTGTGTAGCGGTTATTTGGCAAGAGTCTCACCCGTTGTAGATACCCATCCAGTGTAAATCGAAAAACTAATTTTTTACATTCTGTATTCCCGATCTGCACCAATCTAAACGAGTCGTATTTGTTGTGCTCAATACCTAGCGAACAGTGTACGTACGGTTCGGTTCTTTTTGATAATCGAACGAAGCAAGCGTCTTTCAAATACTGATTAAGTTACTTTTTTGCAAATTGGAAATCGATTTTGTCTACACAATGCCAATTGGCGATCCTGCTTATGGGTGGTTAATGTAGGCTCATACGATCCAACTTGATATCGAATCCACCAACGGCGAACCGTTTTCATATCGACTTTCATCATGCTAATCATTCACGTGAAATCGTCAGTCTGCCTGCGCTGGAGGCATATGATGAACGACGTCAGGAGTAGTGAATCGAATAGACGGCAGCACAGCATAGGTATTAGTAATAGTATCTATAAATTCAAATCATAGATATGTATTTAAAACTGATGAAAGTCTAATCCTGGATGAATTCAGACCTATCTATGCCAGTACTATGGATTATGACGCAGTCATAACAATAGCAAACCACGCGCCCTATCTTTCTACATCACTTTTTTGTTAAGTAATGGGTGGTGGCGGTGGGGGCCATTGTAATGTTGATGAGTATATCTACAGATCAGTATCCATTTATTTCCAGGCTCCTCTATTTCTCAACTTTGCCCAGAATTCTGGTCACGCAAAAGGAGACATTCGCAATTATTGTTGGAGTTAGAGTATCTCAATGCTGATATTCTCTGCTTGCAAGAGATTGACAGTGTATACTTTGAGGACCTGTTGAAACCAGATCTGTTAAGGTTGGACTTTTCCTCCTCAGTATCTAAGTAGAGTAGTGTGGATCTATGTATATGTATGTAGTCCCTGTGGACCAATTAAAAATAGCCATATTCCATATTTTGTAAATGCATTCATTAACTGGAACAAGATGGCATCGGTGTTATCTGGTACCAAAACACTCAGCTTTTTTCAATAATCCTTTCCACTATTGAGTTATGTTTTTATGTTTCAGTTTGAATTATGAAATTGCTGGGACAGCATATCGTACAGATAATAGCAGAGTGGGTTTGGTGACACTCTATCGTAAGAATCGTTTTAATTTGGTTGCCATGGAGACGATCGATTTGAAAAAGATTATCGGACAGGTTGGTGCTTTGCATTCGTTTTCTTCATTTCCATTTGTTCAAATTGAATACAACTAAAAAAGGTAGTTTGTACTATACACTGAAATTAATTCATAGTAGATTATGAAATGTAGACCACAATCATGACTGTAAAAGGACATTACCGCGGAGGTGATAAGGATAACTAATACATTTTGTTAAGTCGATCTCTATTTCCATCTGATTACGTCAAGTTTTACAAAACCTAATATGTGACAGTTTCACATGATGATCACAATCATCACCTCGCCCGATCAGTACTTGGAATCATTTGAAAGATAATCATGCTATTTTATGACACGTTTTTTCTAGACACACAGACCAACAGAAACTTTCACTAAATAGATCAGCGCAAACGAGTAGTAAACCAAAGTCTGGAAAGGAAGGAATCCAGATCATCGTTATAGTATAGGTCCAAATAAATTAATATAGATGTAGCGTGTGCTCCATAAATAATTTTTTTTTTTGTATCAATCGCATATTTTTAAAGGGAGACGTTTTAATTTAGTCAAAATGTCGTTTCTTGAGTTTCCGTCAAATAGAGCATGTTCCTATAGCTTTCGTATGATACCAAATAGTGGCATAGCACAAGTCCATATTTTTAATTGAGGATGCCACATAAATTATACTAATATACTGACAAAAGTAAAACGATTGATAGAAAAATCTTCATTTATGGAACACGCGGTGCATCTACTGTACATTATTTTCTTTAGACCTTTACTTTAACGGTGATCTGTATTCAGTCCTCTCCAAACTCTGATTTAATACTCAAAATACTACGAATTGCGCACTCGCAAAACAGCAGTATTAAGCATTTTCCATCGTATTATACAGTATGTAAAGAAATAGCAAAGTATTATCTAAAGGATTGATGGAGTTGCGGAATTTATATATCATTCACAGAATCATATTGCGAACTGATTTAGTTTCATTAGTTCTACATTACCTATGACATTTTCCATACATTTGTCTGCGTGCAGGCATCGTTAAATATATTCACACAATTTTATATCCACTAGAAGAGGCAAACATTATCTGAACGCTAGCAGTTGCGAAATTCTTTTATCGCTCATTGAATTTAAATACAAGCCTCCTCAATTTTATTGATTTTTCCATTACTTTACATTATGCGAAAAACGTCGTATTTTGGAATAAAAGTAGCCATTTATTCAACTCGTCGGTGTCTGCGTGTTTGTGCAAATTTAGAGAAAGCGACTGTAGTAGAAAGCCCGATCTTTTTACACACATTGAAATTTGACTTTAGACTTATCCGAGGCAAAGTTAAACTTAAAAAAGAAATTGGCGTTCCTTGACAAAAATTGAAACGTGTTTACATAAATGACTATTGGGTTTCTGGTATTTTTTCCGTAAGACTATAAGAGTATAGTTTTGCTCTATAACTCAAACACTTATTTAGAAATACGTTAATAGTTTTAAAGCTCTTCTTCTAATATACAGTAGAATACTAGCAGAGGGTACCCGCTTTGCTGGGCAATAGAATAAGGCACATGCCTAACCCTAACCCTGCAACTTTCGTTTTATGAAATTTTCTGTGGGAGGCTTCCTTCTGCCCGAAACGGCCATTTCACACTGTTTTTAGCCTCCTTGACCTCGACCCCGAACCCGAACTCGCCCCCTATGCTACCCGCAGAGTTCAGGGGGTCACCCATATAAAGTTTCGATTCGCTGGCACCAACGGTCCGGCCGCCCACCCGGAACAGACAGAAAGACAACTTGACAAATTTATATAAGATTCGAGGGAAATATTCGTGTATTTGTTCTTTTACTTTAATGTTAGATTTTTCGTCTCACGTGCAGCACCTATTGGAGACTGATTTGAGTGCAGAGAATCGTCGAATTGTATCGGTTTACCTGGACGAATCCAACACAGCACTGGTGACTCTATTGCAGAGCAGTGTCGGCAGCCCATATGTATACGGTGTAGGCAATGTGCACCTGTGTTATGCCAAACACACGAAACCTGATGTGCGTTCTGCCGAGCTATGCTGTGTTTTAAACACAATGAGCCAAATGCTCCACGTGAGTTTTGATGTTTGCCTTATCTATTATATTTTTTACTTTTCGCTCTTCACTGTTCATAAATCTCAATATTTGTTCTGAAATCAAATGAAGACAAATCTTAAGTTCACCAAAACCACGCTACATCAGTCCACCAAACGTACGTCCCCTCACTCCACCAAACCTACGCTCCCTCAGTCCACCATACCTACGCCTCCTCAATCCACAGAACATGCGCTCTTTCAGTTCACGAAACGTACTTTCGCTCAGTTCACCAAACCTACGCCTCCTCAATCCACAGAACGTGCGCTCCTTCAGTTCACCAAACGTACGCTCCCTCCGTCCACCAAACCTACGTCTCTTCAATCCACAGAACGTGCGCTCCTTCAGTTCACCAAACGTACGCCCCCTCAGTTCACCAAACGTACGCCCCCTCAGTCCATTAAAGCTACGTCATCTCAGTCCACAGAACGTACACTCCTTCTGTTCATTAAACGTACACTCCTTCAGTCCACCAAATCTACATCAAGGCACGGCCAGAGCTACCACAAAAAACCCATAATCACGCAACTTCGAACATGAGAGTGTAGAGTCCTTGATAAATTCAGGCAATGTGTACAGGACGTCTCGCATCGGATGAAAGGTGTAGATGGTGTTGGGTTGAGGTGAGTCTGAGTCAGTTGACAATCTTTTCACATCACGCCAAGATAGCAGAATATCCGAGTTGAAGCACTTATACGACAACACCACAACAGTCAATGACTTAGAGATCAATCCTCAGAGGTCCACTCAGTTTGTTACTGACTGCCAATGTACAATACTCAAGGTCGAATGAATGAACGACAATACAATCGAGAGTGTCCGCTTACGACGCGGGAAAGAAAAAAACCAGCACCCCCTTCAGTCTACCAAACTTACATCCCCAGCCGACCAAATTTTTAAACCCTCAATTCACCAAACTTACGGCCCCACATTCCTTAATTTTCTTTTTTATCTAACTGTAACTTTCTGTCTTATTTTTTTGTTTAATTATTATCGTTCGCCGCCCTCTGGTGAACACAGACGAGGTAGTCCGCCTCGTCTCCCTCAATGGTAGTTACTGGTCTGTAGATGATTCAGTAGGAAAAAGCAGAGAGGAGAATTATGTTGAGAACTACTTTCTGTGGATCAAATCGGGTCTACCTAAGGGTTAAAATACATCCGCAAGAACCTACTGATTCCAAATCCGCCCTTAGTTTTGCTCTGGGATCAACCGTTCAGAATTGATGCCAACACACACACACCCACACCCACACACACACACAGACAACTCTTCTTTATATATCCAGTATACAGTATATGGATAAAGCTTATTAAATATTACAAAGAATGAAATTAGAAGAACGTTGCAGCTAAATATCCTGACAAAAGTTTTAACTAGATCGACTGGTGATAAGAACAGCTTTTCACAATTCGACTAGTTCAAAAGTTTTAATAGAATGATGAAGCGAGAACGGCTTAAGCTCTTTTGGTGACCTGCTGAAAGCGAATGACAACATAAGATATTTTTTTCAATTTAAAATTGAAGATTTCTAATTGCAAAACTTAGATAAAGCCGAATAGACACTACGACCTGGAAGAGTGGAACATTTTGCCACCCTCAGTTGACAAAAGATATTCTCAATTGTTCACATTGAATTGTTTTAGAAAACAGAAGATCAATCCGAAATCAGCTTTCAGAAATCGGTACAGTCGGAATTTGATATGAAGACCAATGTATGCCTGTTGCTATGTGGGGATTTTAATAGTACGCCGACTTCGCCGGTGTATCAGATTTGTCGAGATGGCCTGCCAAATGAAGCTTCAATTCGTGAACTCAGCTCTTCTCGTCACATTGAACTAATTGATCAGAAAGAAGTAAGTCCAGTGAACAAATACGTCTATTCGCCTACTTTAAAAGTAGGCTAGGCCACAGAGTAGAGAACCTGAAAGATTCCCCGTCAATTTTAAGTTACGTTATTGACGATTCCCCATCCCGTCAATTAGTTTTGATAAAAATAATGAGGGGAGACCATAGAAAATAATAGAATAATGTTTAAAATCGACGGGGAATCTTTCCCGTTAATTATTTTTGATAAAAGTGACGAAACGAGTCTATTATCAAATCTGTATTAATCAATTGTTTGAAACTGATGGTTTCATAATAATATTAAACCTGGTTTGCATATTCGCTTCGGACGGTAAATTGCAATTTTCACTTTTCTCATTTGATTTGACATTAAAAAAGTTGACTGGCAAGACTCAGATTCTTCGTCCCGTCAATTGGTTTGCTATTTTGAAGCGTAAATTTGTTATTTCTGAAAGAAAAAATACGGGAAATGTTTTTATACATGTGTTAGACTGGCCGATGTGCTGACGTTATTTTACGTCGTGTATCCAAGGTGACCTCCCAAACAGTCACTATTTAACAGCCAATTTCAAAGCATGCATAATTCCATTATCGGATATTTATAGCTAAGCGTAAACTACTTTTAATTAAGCAGCTGTCCGGTCGGCCTGATTCGTAGCTTGACTCGGACCAATTTCTATAGCTTTGGACAAACTGTTAGGGAAGTATATTGCTGTAAGATTTGATAATTTTGTCAATAAAAAGATGCGTTGTGTCTTCCTTATTTTGGGTTTCAGTGCCTATTTTGAGACAAGCGACTGTGAGCTTGTTAGAATCGTTTCAAAACTGTGTAAAACTTTCTCAAAGAGTTTAATATGCTGATCACTGTTTATATAGTGAACGTATTCTATTGTGTACTCCAGCATGTGTTAATGTAAAAGAATCTAGTAAATAAGTCTGATTATATATTAAAACAAACTTCCTAATATACAATATGCTGTTGTAATATTGTCAGATATTATATAGGGTTGTCCCAAACGTCTTGTCCGATACATTTATACCTGGTTGTGTACAGGTATCAATCTGCAGCGTTACTATAGATGTCAATATGGCACATATTAAGGGGTATCGTATATAATCATTTTTCATTTTCAACATTGATGCTTATTTTCGTCAAAGGTTTGATTTATAAAATTAATTCGAACATTCTTCTAATATTAATTCTGTACATACATTCGTACACGATTCAACAAACATGCATTTTCTCGAGAAATAGCTGATCATGTTATTTCATAAATTAACAATTTGATGAACGTTTATTTCTATCGTTTAACAATTTTTATTGTGGGTATATAATCGGCCTCTTGGCTAAACTATCACCAAAAGGGTAGTTGACCGTCCTGATATTCTAGTTGTCATTGAATACCCTGCACACATTAGTGGACTGCGGAGTGCAGTGGAATATTTGTTCTTCTCTTACAGCCACAATCAATGTTTGACCTACTCCCCAAGGCGTTCCGACATCCTTTTCGAGGACTTTTTAGCTGCTATTACTACATTCTGGTAAAAGTGTATTCGATTTGACAAATTGGCTTGTGAAATGTTACCTAATTAGTAGTTTGAATAATTCTGTGTAGTATGTTATCCTCGACTTTTGAAAATTTGTCTAGTCAAAATTTTACATAGATTCAAACTGTCGATGAATAGTGTACCCCAAAGCTGAATTTACCTCGGAGAAAAAATGTTTCGATGGACACCATGGATTATTAAAACGATTCAGGAAGATTACAGAAGATACTCACCCGTAGCCTTCTTAAGATGGCAACTAATACCGGCAGCAGGAGATGCGGTGTTCATGTCGTTTTAGAGTCAGAGGTGACAGCTCTGGGCTTGGTGATGAATTGGCTGCTGGCTGAGGGTCGAGATGATCGTTTCCTGGTTTTCTTCGACGGTATGTTCAGCCTTAGCTACTCTGAACAGTGCAGTCAGATCATCCTTTATGGGGGTCAAGGGCATCGTAGTTGCAGACATAGAAGCAAGAAAGTTTGCTAGTCACCCGCGGAACGATGGATGCCGCGGCAGGTCCCTCATTAGGAGGTAAGTCAAGGATCGCAGGCCGGCCCATAAGCTTCTTCAACTAATCCCAACGCAGCCACCTTCACGTGGCGGGACTGTCCAGCCCATCCATGTTGTCCAACTGCTGCACCCCCTGGGATCTTCCTCAGGATGCAGAGCGCTTCACCTCATTCGGTCTACATTGGACGCCCGGGGTCCCCATTTGGGATATCCCCTACGTCACTTCGGGCCTACTCCAAAGCTTGACGTCCTGGCAGACGGTGACCGCGCTCTGCCCTTCCGGGGGGAGATCGGTGTGCTGACGCTCCCACCTGATCACTGATCCATCCGGAAAGGGGAAGAAGAAGAAGAAGCGTACTCGCCTGGTGTAGTCGGCTATACGCCCAAGCAGCTCGGCCACTGGTGGAGTCAGGCATGGTGGAACCGGGATCGTCACCTACATCAAGGGGATCCGCTGCTCTACCATCAGTATACCAGCTGGCCGCGTTACCTCTTCTTTCCTCTCTGAGGCCACAGCCTGCCTAAAGGGGCTCGTTAACGCATGCGAGCTCACCGGAATCCGCCTCCTCTCGCACTCTCAGTCCCTTCTCCGCCGGCTTGCAATGGGAGCTCCCCGACAGTCAAACGCCACCTGCCAGAGGCTCTGGGAGGCCCTCCTCACCTTGATCACCAACGACAGACAGGAAATTGACCTCCAGTGGATCCCCGGCCACTGCTCAATTGACGAAAATGAGGCCGCTGACTCGGCTGCTCGCGTCGCGCCGGACCCTCCCTTGACCAAGCCGCGGACATCGACCTCCACTCCGCGCGAGCAGCAATCTCTCGCACTGCTCTCGAAACACTTTCCCGAGTCTACTTGGAGGACCCCCACTGTATCACCCATCGCTCCTGCCTCCCCGCCTCTCTCCCGTCCTCTTCCCACCTGTCCCGCGCCGACGCCATGGCAGATTGGGAAGTCGGACTCCCCCACATTGCCTTTCTGCATGGTGGCCCCTGAAGACCTTATACCCACCTTTTTCTTCTCTGCCCAACCCACTCCAACGTCCGAAACCTCTTCCTGGGAGACAGCCCTGCCCTGGAGATTCTGTGGGATGGATCCCGTGCCCTTCCCTACCTGAAGAGGATTGGGGTGCTGACGCCCCCTCCAGACCGAGAATAATAATAATAAGAAGCTGCTGACGGGCTTTACCTGGCAGGCAGAGACGCTGATTGCGCGACTTAGAAGCGTGCATTGTCTTCTGCTGTTTTATTCTGCGGCATTTTCGTCACCCCTTCGCTTAGGAGGTCACACCCCTCTCGCTTGGGAGGCGACATCGATTCTCCTCTGCCATGCCCACCAAACCCTCCTCGGCAGATCTGTGTGATTAACGTGACATACTACTATGGTAGTAGTTATGCAGAAAAAGAGGGCATTAGCAGTGGCCACAGGAGGAGACGCCGTTAGCCGGACAGTCTTCGTTCGTCCTGACGGACTTAGACGGTGCACCACGCCGGGTGCTGTCCGTAGCGCCTAGCTTTTGGAGAGCCGCTGAAATCAATCATGAAAGGTTGACCTAGCCGAGATTCGAACCCGGTAACCTCGGTGTTCGTGGCAAGCAAGCGTGTTACCACAACACCACCGCGGCTGTTTCTGTTGTTGTATCTGTCCCGTTTTGATCCTGAGGTAAATCCACTTCCCCATGTGGAGAGGATGATCAGGCCAATTGGAGCACTGGCTCCTAGTTGTGCCCTACTCCATAGGCTCGGGGTTACGCTCGTACAGTGGAGGACTGGCTCCAGTTGTGCCCTACTCCATAGGCTCGGGGTTACGCTCGTACAGTGGAGGACTGGCTGTCAGCGCCCGAAGTTTTATATCATTATTTATATACAGAAGCAGTAGTTGTACGAACTGTCCTCGACGACTGCTATGATAACATTTTGGCATTTTATCGACACCGGAAGTTAAATGCCCGCGTGTTTGAGTACTAAATTCATTTTTATACTTGGATTACATAAACCAGAAAACTGTAGATTTTTCTGTTCTTACCGCGTTTGAATTAACTAAGATGTATTCTCTGTGTCTTTTGAGGAGTTTATTTTATTGTCCTATATTCATACACCGTTTTGATTGTATGCGCTTTAGACCTAATTTATCTCTTGTAGGGCCGTGAACCGCCTCTGACTTTGAATTTGGCCTCCAATCGAGGTTGTCTAGACTACATCTGGTTGTTCAATAAGGCCGGATTGGTTCGACCCTGCGCAGTTCTCCTTCCGCGAAGTGCCTACCTCAGAAAGCATGCCATCCCCGATGAGCATCTCCCCTCAGATCATCTTTCTTTAGCCTGCAAATTAAACTTTCAACATTGTAAGCCTAACTAATTACGAAATAGTTGTACTCATCGTCGTAGTTTTGTATCAATGTGTACTGCACACGTTCTAGTCACATGCACTGCTCTGTATCGTATATAACTGTACTGTATAGTCTGGATGCACCTTTTTTAACTATATCTTCTACCATACATATATGTTTTTTGGTTCAATTCTTGTGTATTTTCTTTAAATAAAAAATGCGCCTATTATACGCTTCTTCCTGGGATCTTTCTAACAAAAAGTAGTATTTCTAAAAAGTCTTCATTAGTAATTCCTTTTTTAAATCCCTATTCAAAACTTCGTTCAATGTTATCTGATTCCTTTACTTCTTCCCTACTATGGATTCCTCTCCAATCTGGCTTGGAATGAGATCGCATGCTCCACTGGTCACGACATTTCAATAGTGTTTATAGCAAAGATGGCGGAGTCTGATGATATCAGTATTCTTAACCTGGACGTCCCAGATACAACCGACATTGTTCTTACCAATCACCACCTTGGTCAAAGGTTTGCAGAACATAGCAATGGTCCGCACTGACCTCATCTCGATGCCTCTTTGTCAAGCTAATATGGAAATAAATAATTATTTTTGACTGGGTTGGAGTTAAACTTTGTGTTCTGGTTAATGTAAATTTCAGTGATTCGGAAAGCATGATAGATCAAGCACTCAGAAACTTATTGTGTGGATGTGGTGTAAAGATGAGACTACTGATGATGTGAATCGCATCCTATGTTTTTTAGGGCTAAGTTGTTAACCATCGACGCTATTTTTGGTACGCTTACCAAATTTGCGCGCCTACTACCTGCCAACAATTATAGAAGTTTTATTGATCAAATAGTTAGAAAATGTTAGTAAACCTTGCGTCGTTTCTTCATTTCGATGCCATCTCATCCATCAGTTGATTTTTTCTTTGACATTTTGAATTACTATGTCAACTTTATAATTTCAATGCAATATATTTTCTAAGTACCACCGTATGCTTGTACAATATCTATTCATTAGTTAACAAAATATAAAAAATTGAAAGTTTTTGATTATTCGTCGTAAAGATCGATTGTTCTGAAATTCTGCTGCATATTTCCTGATTAATAAGTTATTTGTGACAAATGTTCGAATGAGTATTGTAAATTTGGAAGATTTTCCGCTTAAAATCTTTCAACAAATCAACTAATAGACTGGTCAGTGATGATTTTACTGCGACGTAAGGTGTTCTTTAAGTCTACGAAATTTCATTAAGATCGGATATCAAGAACGTATAAAAGTGATATAGTTTTGGTAGTCTGCTCAAAGGGACAAAACGGAACCTGTGGCGCCCATATAGATGAAAATTAATCAGAGCAATGAATGAATGCTGAGCCCGCGGACATTCAAAGCGTGGGTATGCAAAATTTCAGCTTTCTGATGGCTTGTCTTGAAGGAGATAGCGAACACAGAAAAACAATTCATTTTAAACTCGTCCACTATCTCTGAATGTATAAGCAAAGAAATATCAATGGCAATAAAAGTTCAAATCAAATCTTTTTACCATTTCCGCGGAAGCCGTAGTTTTTTATTTTTTAAAAGTGAATATCCAAATAAAATTGAAATTTTTCTTAAAGTATTTTATTTATTTACAAGCAGGTGTTCCTGACGCTGTCCAGGAGGAAATAAATACTTGTCTTATAATTTCGCTAATGAATCTACTTTTGGCGTAATATATGTAGTCACCCATTATACGGGTGGAAACAAAGAAAATGCTACTGGTTACCATCTGTCAGAGTCTATTTCATTCTGAAAAGTCTTATTTTGTTGCGTATAATTGAAAGTGTTGTAGCAATCAGCCATACTTCATAATTCAAATTCCTTTAAGTATTCTGTAATATATTGATTTACCATTGTTTTGTGAGAAAAATAATTTGACAAAAATAATGGGGAATGCAATGCGTGACTTCACTGCAGCATGCGGAGTTCTTTGACTCATTAGACTTACATTCAGATCGCGTATAGTACAAATGTACGTACCATGACGTAAACATTTGGTAGGCTTAAAAATGATAAAAAGACCCTAAAAATGGAACCAGTGGATCCCATAGAGATGTAAATTAATCAAAACGTTAAATATATTGAGCCCAGCTATTCAAAGTGCTTTGTGTGTGATTTCTCAGTCGCGTGCGCGGGATGTTAACGCGCGGTTGCTTCCCCGAAGTGTGGCTGTAATATCGTTCCCGACCAACGTTTCACCATGGCTAACACGTCCTCTATGACCTCATTTGCAAGAAGTGGCCACACAGTGCTAGTGGAAAAGTCGAACACATGTTGTTGCGATGCACCGGACGCGCAGCAGCATCTCGTCCGTGTCGGAGCCAGCAGGGAACGCCGGGAGTGCTGAGGTTTCTGAACGATGAGGCCATGTTCTCACAATCTGGCTGAGACTGCAACTTCAGTCATTCTTCCCAAAAGAAGAAGAAGGAACTGAGCATTGTATTGTTGTGTCGTTTCCTCGTTTCGATGCCATCTCATCTGCGTGACAGCCCGCGACTGGGAGACATTAGTTGATTGTTTGTTTGGCATTTTGTTGCGAATAACAATCACTATATGTCAACTTTATAATTTCAAAGTAATTTAATTTCTAAATATATTTGTACAATATATTTATTAGCTAACAAATTAATCAATAAACGGTAATCAATAATTTGAAAGTGTTTGATTCTTCGTCCTTGTTAATAATCGATTGTTCTAGACTTTTGTAGTATGTTTCACGAT
This sequence comes from Nematoplana nigrocapitula, assembly GCA_032274565.1. Classification (NCBI taxonomy): domain Eukaryota; kingdom Metazoa; phylum Platyhelminthes; order Proseriata; family Nematoplanidae; genus Nematoplana; species Nematoplana nigrocapitula. The sequence goes on along the minus strand of JAUYWV010102375.1, from coordinate 585 downwards.
TAAGTTATGCACAAATGTGGCTAAGTTTTCTCGAATCAAAAATATAAATTTGGAGATTTTGCGGATTAAGTGTTACAAAAATCAATCAATAAAACTGGGAAGGAAATTCAATAGTTATGCGACTATGGTCAGTAGCAATTTCACTACGACGCAGAGTGTTCTTTAAATCCAAGAAAGTTTACAAAGATCGCATATCCAAAAAATGTATGAAAGTAACATAGTTTTAGCAGTCGGCTCAAAGAAACCTATAAAGACCATTAAACGGAACCTGTGGCGCTTTTTAAATAGTTGTTTAGTAAATGAGACATTTCTTACCATACCGTTCACCGAGTGAAAGTTTGGCAATGGTCAGCGCCGCATGCTCTTCACCACCCTGAGTGTTTTCTGTAATACGTTATTAGCTGGTGTGTCACAATCAAACACAGTTTCCTATAAAATATTTTCTTCTGAAATAATAATGACTAGCAGAGGGTACCCGCGTTGCTGGGCAATAGAATAGTCCGGTCCACCATTTTCAGGGGTGCCCTGCAACTTTTGTTTTATGAAATTTTCTGTGGGAGGCTTCCTTCTGCCCGAAACGGCCAT
>JAUYWV010102374.1:0-21975 GCA_032274565.1 Nematoplana nigrocapitula | reverse complement strand
AGTGTGTGTGTGTGTGTGTGTGTGTGTGTGTGTGTGTGTGTGTGTGTGTGTGTGTGAAGATGAGGACCGTCAAGCTTGGAGAAGCGTGCACTGCACAAATGCTAGAAAAGAAAATCAATTATTATCCGCTAATACACACATGTGCAGACTTTGTGGGGAAAACAGTCTGTTCGATGACCATGCTAATCAGTATCACGTGAAGAAGTGGAAAGTAGTGACGAATAGCATATAGCGTTAAAACATCCTTCAAATATTCCAAAAACTATATTAGCATGATGGTCATCAATCAGATGCTGGGGCGAGAGTGGTCTAGACATTAATTCTTCTTAATTAGTCATTATACTAAATGTCAGTTTCCCTCATAAACTATGCTTCCTTCTGAGACCGATACACGTTATACGATATATTGTATAAATCATTAGCGGCGAGGCTTTTAATGGGTTTGCCAGGGTGTGACACTTATTGTTCTATTTCATTCTTTGGAATTTTGACAAATAAAAAATAAACCGTTAATATACAGTCTGTCGTATCCTCAGATAATTATGATTCGAATGTGTGTTGAGGCAGTGCTGTTTTGTACGTATAAATGAACACTCTTTTATGACTCGTGGAGTTTTGCACGTTTGCTGTGTAATCACTATAAATCATATTTTACCACGTTAATCATTTAAAAATCTGTGTTCTGTGCTATAGAGTATAAATTCCCGTTATTTCTCCCACGATAGAAAGTTTCGGTTTCGTATAATATACTGTATGGTCAAACTTATTCTGTATTTATATTTAACCGTTACTCGCAACAAAACCAGAATCATGGTATAATGGTTTCTTATAGTCACGAGGATGGGGTTATTTGGTAACGAATGGGCGGAATGAGAAACAGTAAATTTTGATGTGGCAATGGCTATATATAGAATCAAGAGAACGAAAGAACCACATGGACGACGTACAGTATATATAGGAAGGGAGAACTTGATGTCAGATCGAAATGTGGTTTGAACTGCGGGGCCACCCCACTTCACCACCTTTCGTTTTCCCGTCGGTAGCATTTTAATATACTTTTCATTTAAACGACAGTAATTCAATTAGTCGGTTCGGTTCTGAGATTCAGCTTTCGGTGTTTAATTATACAGGACAGTTTTATAAAAAAATCGATGAAGAGAGAGAGAGAGAAAATGAGCGGATAGGGGAGTGAAAAAGAAAACGAGATGGAGGAGAGAAGCTAGAGAAAACAAAAAATGAGAGAAAAGAGGGTCTAGAAAGAGGCGAGAGAGATAGAGAAAAACGAAAAAGAGAGGAGAAAGAGAAAAGATAGAAACGTATAGGAGGTGTCGGGTAACGCACACTTTGCCTATCTGAGGAAAACGCCCCCGACACGTGAAGGCGGCTGCGTGGGGGCTGCACTTTAGCTAGACGTAAGTTGGATTTTCACCTATAAACAAGCATTATAAATAATTACATGACGCTTCTAATGGATTGCGAGATGTACAAAGATGTAAAGATCTTGCATCCGATTAATGTATTGTTTTAACATACTATAATTACACATTGAGAAATGGGACTCCTCCACCAAGAGGATAATCGTGGATTGCTGTTGTTCTTTCAATGTGCGAACAGGCCGAAGTGCTAGTCAAAGCAAAGCACCTCCCGCCATGCTCGTCGACTCACAGACCTGCCAGCCACAGCTCAGCATGGACGACTCGTCGTGCAGCGAAGATACGATGGAGATCCCAGCTCCCGGCGGTGGTCGGGCGCGGGGTCACTTCCGTAGCGGACCGCCCCCTCCTCCGACCGCCTTTGCCGCCCGCCTCCCACACCCGCCCAGTACCGGCGGTGCTGGCGATCTGCTCAGGTCAAGCAATTGTACGGGGAAGCGAGCGGGGTGAGTATACTACTACACGCCGTGTATATGGGGGAGTCTTTATCGATTTGTTTTCTTCACGCTGGCCAAAGGGAAGATTAAACGCGCCTGTCTCACAGTGCTTCGAGCGAGCGAGTGAGTGAGTCTCCTCTGTCCTGGTGGTAGTAGACCGCTTATATACAGTTACATTGATTCTCGCTCTCACTTGCTGCAATCAACCTACAACGTGGCCTCACGAATTGAATACTTAAACCAGACTGTTGCACACACAACACCAGAACATTCCCTCCCTCCCTACCTCACATCTCAAGATTTTATGGATTTATTCTGTCTCATCCCACTCACATTTCCCTCTCAGGCCACATTAAGAAAAATATTTTTTTGAAACGAAATGCTGTTGGATTTTTAAATTACCCCATATGCAGCCGCCTTCTCGCGGCGGTGCTGCATTCCCTGGGACCTGTTCAACCGGGAATTGCAACAACCTATACCCAGAGATTTCGTGCTGGTGGATTTTAGTAAATTTATTGAACCTCCGCGATGAAGGTATGAAGCTGTGTTTTTTTTAAAAGTCATGATCCGCGGTCGGGAAAGTGAATGGGGGGCACTGCCCATATAGTTTTTTTGCAATATAGAGGAGCGGGGCTATATGGAAAGTTGGGGAAACTTCTAACCGATAAGTCGTGTCCGGAACTGTATTGTTTACCATGTCTGACAAAGTCAATTTAAATAGCAGCTCTCTGGGACCGAAGGCAAAAAGGATTTCCTCGTGCATCGATAAATCTCCAGTGATGCTTCATTAATCCTCTCCATTTGTGAAAGCCTAATGATTATTTATCCTGACCGCAATCCCCCCCCCCAAACAAAAACTCCACTTTCTTTCTTTCTCCGACTTCCAGGCCTATCTATACTCCTCCCTCGCTATATAGCTATACCCATCTCTCGGTTTCAATCCTCTTATATGAGGTCTATCGGGAGATGAATACACGTTGCTGCGTCGGCTGAACACGCAATCTAATGTATACTGTATATTCACAGGATACTAACTAGACCTTCTGTACAAAATATTCATTGACAGTTCGTCGCATAGACTAATAAAGAGACATAGTTTCGTCTAAAGACGATATTTATAATTTGAAACGCCCCCCCCCCCCTTATTTACTACTAACTAGTTATCTCGTTTGTAAGTAGTACATAAATATTTATTCTTTTTTAAACTTAGAAACTTTTTTATTAAAAAGAGAGCATAAATCCTGCATATTTAAACGAAGTGTATATACATAAATGTTACTGCAATAATACAAATATATTCCTAATAGATATATAATTATTTTTGTGGTCCTTCTGCACGCTTATAACTCGAGAACGGAACATGGCAGAGGGTTGCAAAGGGTCTCAAATGAACCGACGTTTCCCTGGGAGTAACATAGGCCCATTAAAAGTACATAATTTATAAAAATAAGAAAACAGGTAAAAACAAGCGATTTAAAAAAAACATCCTACTGTTTTATTTTACTACTAATAAATTTGAGAGTAGTATACCTCGGAATTTATAAGTAAAATTGGTTACTTTTTAAGAGGTCACTTCTACTTGGTTAATTTATGTGATTTGGCAGCTTTTAAGCCATTAGTCCCTCTTGGGTTGACCCTGATTTGGTCCAAAGAAAGTATCTCTCAACATAATTCTCCTCTCTGCTTTTTCCTACCGAATTATCAAAATAAAATTTTTGACATGAAAATTTTGTTGTTTTCTATTATTTTATTGTCCTATTTATCCCCGAGCGAAGCCAGGTACATCCGCGAGTTACATAGAATTTTATCTTCATCCCTGACAAAATCGTTTCTTTACAACTGTTCTATATATAACCGAAATGTCACTATAACGGATGACAACTTTCCTCGAAGCTGGTAGTACTGAATGCTGCACGCAGACTTTCGACACCGCTCTTGAATAAAGCACTGGATTAATGTTAATAGAGCTGTCATCCCTTCTTCAAACTGGAGCCTCTTCCATTCTGAGATAACCCATCTGAAGTCTCTTTTTTAAATGTCTATCCCTCTTCCATTTTTGTCAAAGTTGTAGGTAAAGTGCTCCAGTCTATAAAGCTTCTCAAATCCATACTCCCTCATTTGACGCCGATGTCACTCCCTTTTATGGGTTTACCCTCAGTTAATTTAAAAAAGAAAATTTCTACTGTTTTTGTTTTTGCTAGGAAAAACTAAAAGACACCTGACTATACATCTGCCAATTCTGGAGTTAATCCTCACCTTTGACAGTGTATATGAGTTGTACGAACGTTCCTCCGTCAAAATTGTTTCGAATCCTGGATTCTTGTAATTCTGACTTTGAGTTATCTATCTGTCAAAGAGGCATTGGAGATCAATGCATCCAATCCACCTCTCAATACCCACTTGTTCAACTGTGGGGCGTCATATACGCTTAAACGGTTCTAAACGGTCTGTATTATTTTGCAATAGCAACAATTATGTATGTACGCTTCGTTTAAATATGCAGGATTTCTGCTCTCTTTTAATAAAAAATAGTTTCTAAGTTTAAAAAATTAATAACTACGTACTGTATATGCACTATACTTACTCTATGGTTCGCCGGTGGTTAAATCCCTCGCAATTTCTGCACTGCTCAGTTCTGGATCGCTTGGATAGTCGAATTAATTGTCCTACATTATTAGTTTATAGTGAAATGTTAATTCCCCTGTTCGGCATGACATTGCACACAGAGTTATAGGTTGATGCGAATTTGACAGGGTGTTGTCACTTTTATAACTGTACCCGACATAATTATTCCGCTTGCACTGAACGTGTATTAGGAGTGTACCATCGGTGCAGTGTAACTCTGGTCGAAACTATATACCTAACCAACGAGTCGCGTATATCTACTGTGTACGGAGGAATTTTTTGAGTGAAGAATTTTATTATAGGAAAATAGGGTTCTTTGTCTGTCTTACTCTGTGTGTTAATGTGCAATGCAAATAGACTGGCACCTCGGGTGAATACATTTGCTAGTAAGTTATGCGTATCATCAATACCTTTTGAAACAACTCCTGTCGGCCTACATCCGGTCGTGTGCTAGGCAGCAGGCTGTTCGATTGATATTCTCCTCAACTTGTTTGTGTGACTGTAGTATTTTTGGATGTATACTGTATGTCGTACAATGTAGTTAGCCGAAAAAAACCCGAAAAGTTATATACTGCGCAGACCTCATTCAAGTTTCAGTGAGCGGAGGTTGCACACAGGGAGAGCTGCTGTGTCTTGCGCTTTTACCGCAGATCGCAGTCAGTCAAGAAGACGTTGCTGGCAGAGCTGCCGGACTGTCTGCTGTGTATGGAACGGTGTCAATTTTATCTCGACATAAGCGGCTTTGTCCACCACTAATTTGCTCCCCGGTTACCTCGATGAGATGGGCAGATAGGAGTACTGGCGGAAGACATCCTGTTGGCGGACGCGACTAAAATCCCTTGGATGTAGGGAGTCTTGGAGGAGCTTCCGTATGGTGTGGTATGTGTCGGGCGGGTTGGCGTTGGCGCGACTGAGCTAAATCGCGCGGGAGAAGCTATATACATAGAGGGGGAGAGGAATTGCGTTCTGTTTTTAGTTAGCAATTACATATGCCGAGCGTCCCTCTCGGTCTTCCTTCTCCTGATGAGGAGGCGAGCAGGCTGCTGTTCTGTGTGCACGGAGGATATAACTCCAAAGCTTCCTTCCTATACACTGCTGGCTGCAGGAGCTCTTGGAGAAAGGTCGGACGCCCTTGTTTACGCGATGGGAGGAGGAGATGAAGAAGTCAAAGTATATGTAACTAGACGCCGCCGATGCGAGTTCAGTTTAGTGTTTGACTAGAGTGCGGGCGCCGTCGGCGTCGGTGGCATGTGGTGTATGTGTGTACACGTAATACGGACTGTCGGAGTTGATTTTCTCCCCTATGTGGGAATATCATGTACAGTGGCCGGCAGAGCTCTCAGGTTTCGCTAAACATTCCACCACTTGACTGTTTGTTGTTGCTGAGCAAGGATCAGACAGCAGCAAAATCGACTCTCCCTCTGCCTCTCCTTCCCTTCAACGAACTCCCCTTCCGCGCTTTTTGTAAACGTTTCCCCATTAGAATCGACTGATAAGCGAGTACCTATAACTACGAATGCATGGTGGAGGAGATGCTGCTGGCGGCTTATCTGCGTATATGTATTATTGAACACCACCCAGCCAATGTATAAGGAGGCGGAGGGAGGGACTGCTTGCTTTTGCTGCCATGAGTAGCGTAACATGTGTGGGGCGGCGCGGAACACTTCAAACCACTTAGTCCAATGCTACTTATCTTTGCTTCTCGTATGTGCTCCTAATTGCTTCAAAGAGGAAATTGAAACACGCCCTATATATATATATACATATATATACACACGAGCCCCACCCACCCCACTTGAAACACGTGTGCAATATATACAACAGCCTATACATTTCCGTGTTGTGTGGGAAAACGACGATTATAAAAATGCACCCATATTGACCACATAGACAGTAGGCCCCCTCTCCAATGACCTATAGAAAGCACACTTAAACGGGTTGTTAATGAGGACAATCGTTTATCGGGAATACGTAAAACAATCTTAAATCTTGCCAATGGTAAAATAAAATATATAAATCATTGATTTTTGTTTGCTTAGCTCTTTCAAACTGCATGAACGGAATGTCATAATCAAATTTCTATCTTCAACAATGTTTTGTCCAACACCCATTGATTCTGTGATCACTGATGCCCATTCGCCTTTTTCTATTCTTTTTACAACTTTTATACGTCCTTCCAGAGTAAACAATTACGTTGACCTGTTTTGAGGACATGTTTACTCACAATGTTAAACTCAAAACTTTTAGGAATCAATTATGCCTAGAAACGGACTGCTCTCAAGCTGTGAGATATAGCCGAGCTGGCAACCTTATTTTATCTCGTTCTGTAGCTGTCATTTGCGTCCTATTTTCCTGTCACCCTCCGTCCGACCTTCCAGCTGAGCATCAGCTTAATCTGCTTTCATATCCAATCAGTTTGTGATAATCCACGTGACGTTACATTGGATGCATGAGTAAAAGTGCAAATCGTTCTGTGGGCTTCGCATTTCAGCTACGACCCCTCCCTCATTGAACTTGGAATATAATACATGACCAAATCAGGCAAACCGTCACAAAGCCACACAGAAATTTCCTCCTCTATATATATGCACATACAAGGGACAATATGGTACTGGAAGATTGACAGCCCGGCCACCAGTCTCTTTATAATGAATTTTCACAATGGAACCTTGCGATATATAGGGGTGATCACACAGTATCCGCCTTGTGTACTTATATACCAGTGTTGGACAATTACCCCGCATGCACCGCCTGACCAAATAAATCAGTCAATCGAAGGAGTATAGGATTAATGCTACACCCTCACATGATGGGGGTAATGTGCAAATAATGTTCTGGAGAAAATCCTGTCTAAAGATGCTTGTCTGTGCAAGTTTTTAATATTTCCATAACTCTCTATATAAGAACCTGCTGCTTCTTACACACGCTAAATACTTTCTGCCTGCTAGCCCATGTCCATTATCTATACAAATTGCGTTCTGCGAAATTGTATCTATATTTTGTAACGGACAGACAAAGCTTCCACGGAACTCAATCAAACCCCAGCGGGAGAGTCCGTGTGCTCACCAACTTCTATACTCTTTCAGAATGAATGATACAGCATAAAGTGTTGTTGTTTTTCGGATTTTTACAGTTATGTGAAGTCTCGCTCGGTTACCACTATACATTACGCGTGCAATGGGAAGTGGGAAATTGGTGTAATTGTTGTATAGTATAAAAAATGTCAGGGTATTAGAGTGTCGCCCGATTACTCATCCCGCATATGGACAATGAGGGTTTATAGGTTTGCTGAAGGCTGAATGACATATGGGAATAACATATCTCGAATTGTCTGGAAACGGGTTCGTTCCACTTCTCTGCCGTTTCCAGTATTGCTTCTCTGTGCTCTTATCCTGGATATTTGCCTGGTGTAAAGAGGTATAGGATAGCGGAAAATTAGGATAAATTGACAAACCTGGATCCAGTCTTTATACAGTTTGTTATGAATACGCTGTCAATTATATATTCTATAGTGAAAGATGAAAAATGAGAACCACAAAGAAAAGTAATGTACAATAAAAAATTTTACTTTGTGCTGGTTCTCATTTTTATCCTTGATCGAAAGACTTCTTTGCCTGCTAATTAATCGATTGATTTCATGTACAAAAGTAACCGCCTGCGGGGAGAGGAAAAAGCTATCTGTACTAAATGATGATGATGATGATGACGACGATTCTTTATGTGTATATAGGAGAAATAACGTTAATTCGGTTTAGGCACGATGAACATTTTAAGCTTCTCGAGAATCTAGATACACAGTATAGATGTAATGAACTTTCGTCTAATTCAGAACTTATATTGGTTGCTGAATCCTAAGAGAAGCTGCAAGAACTGCTGTACAAAGTAGTTAAATAGAATGCACGAAGAAAGGCCTGGCATCAATTTTAAGAAGACTGTATGTTTGGTTATAAGTAAAAGCCATGCTTGTTGAAGATTGGGATGATACCATCAAGCAAGTTGCGCGCAGTTCAACTACTTGGGGAGTATGATAAATGAGACAGGCAATTGTGATACTGAAATTAGGAGACGTATATGGATGGCAAAAGACGCATTTTAGAAAATGGAGAAGGTGCTAAAAATCGTAACTTTTCAAGGGATACGAGGAAAATATGTTGGACTGTTGCATGGCTGCAAATGCTGGACTATATCACCTCAAATGGAGAAGAGGATAGATCCAGTTGAGTTGTGGCTTTACAGAAGAATGATGAAGATCTCATGGACAGAGCGTGTAACCAATGAGGATGTATTTTTAAAAGCAGGCAGCGAGCGAAGATTAATGAAGACCATCAGGAAGAGACATTTCGAATTCTTCGGCCATATCACGAAGAATAAACATTGAAGGGGATACATACAATAGAAGTAAAGAGAAGCGAAGGAAGACAACGTCTAACTTACCTAGAAAGTCTAAGTAGATGGATTTGGATGGCCGAACAACTTCCAGAAGGGAAAGTGAAAGAACATGTGCTGCTAAAGACATCGTGAACGTTCTGAATGGATACGACCTTAGAGGGAGAGAAGCTTAATATATTAACGTGTTCGATTGCAAGTTACAATCAGCACATTATTCAGAACACTATACAGTATAGTGAGTGAGGAGAAAGGAATATCGATTTTCGAGATCTGGCTTTGGCGAAGATTGCTCGGGGTATCGTGGAGGGATCACAGGACTAACAAGAGCATCCTATAGTGCAGGAAATTGATGTGAAAAGAGTGCTCAAGCCACTGCACAATCGTCCGGATGTAGGACATGGAATCGGCGTGAGACGGTGAGCGGTCAAAAGGGCCACATGTAGCCGCCGCCCGGACTAACGGATAATTATGCATCATGAATCTTTTGTTTTTTAGCTTTCTTGTTTATAAATAAAACATTCCCTGTTAGTCGGTTAGTCCATTAATATGTCATGATAAAATATGGAAGAATGAACTGCTCCCCTCGCAGTCTTTGTAACTAGTAACTGCACAGCGTGGTGGTCCACAGACCACAGTGCGTTTTTGTGTGTGCATTGTTGGCAGACTGACAATTGGTCCGGTCTTTTGACAACAGTACAACCCCGCCCCTCATTCCACCTGACTGCATCCGAAAATTGAATCCTCTGTACCCCTTCGGACAAAGAGAATTTGAACCCGCGTCATTCACTTCTATAGTAGGAGCGCTTACGCACAAAGCCTGGCTTTGTACCCGGCCTTCAGTGCGTAACCTGTAATCAGCTTCTCCAGAGTATCATGTTTGGTGGAGAAGAAAAGCGCCATGCCGCTCGGGCGCTGTTTCCTCGACCGTAGTCTCTCCCTCGGCGCAGGTTCCAGTTTTCTGACTGTCTGTGAAGTGGATATGTAGACGATATGTAGACGAATTGTGTGTGCAATGTAGCGAAGTGAATCCCAGCGGTACCCCCCGGCATAAATCTCTGGCCAACCTACCTTTTGAACCCTGTGGTGCAATTTGAGACCTTATCCGACTGAACTGTGTGTTGTCGAGGGTGAATACATTATTATGATTGAGGCTTGTGTTGATGGACGAAACGACGCAGTTGTGGGTGATGCGATGCGGTGGTGGCTATATTATGTATATATATAATTCATTGTGTCAGATGGTGTGCCCGACCTGTGTCTGACAGGGAATCACATATTGTACACTAACTTCGAATTTGTTTAGACTTTCACTTTGTCTGCCTGTCTTTCATCTAGTTGTGCGGCAGCTTTGTCCATTTTGCCCATGCTGTGAAGTAAATTGTAAACTGAGTGCGGGTTTGCATATATAGTACAACATAGTTGATTCTTGAAATCACTCCGATTAATGGACATTGCGATTTGGCTGTTCGTAAGAAATTAGAGCATATACACGGAACCGTTTCTCAAAGCGGGTTAAAGTAAGAACAAGGGTATAATATTCGGCATCCTTTGCACAATAATCACTTCTGCTCATCGGATGATTGTATGTTGTTGATGGCCAGCACATGTCTGGATGTTGACGCTACAAAAGAATGAAGTCTCCGACTATATTAATTCCAATAAGATAAGAAACGAAACACAGAGCGCATATATTTTTGCCGCTGTATTTGTCTTGTTTTTTATCTGTCGGGGTGAGTCAGAGTCACCGAGAAATTTGTGTGGAGATGAGAAAGGTTCGGGACGTGTACCGTAGAGAGAAAAGTTTTTTGTCTTCCTCAAAGGTCGTGCTGTGTATTGATTGATCTTCTCCGTAGAAAGCTATGGTTTAATCTATTTAACACTGACAATAATTAAGTGTTCACAGGTTTCCTATATGCTCTTGACCCCACCCCATGCAGTTTCGAACGTGTTCAGTCCAACCTATCTATGTATGTATGCAAGACATGTTAAGAGTTTGTTTGTCAAACCACAAGTAATCCGATGGGGAATTCTTGTACGAAGCAGTTGAAGAAGATTAATGGTGAAGCGTGCGCCAACTGACAAAACCGCAGGCACGCATGCAACCCCCCCCCCCCAATGCACCCACAGACTCAGGCTGAATGCGAGTTGGGAAAAATACGTTTTCTGACTCGTCTCCTATCCCTTTTCTTCTGTTCTATATATAGCGGGAAGTCTGTCTTTGTTTCTCGGACGTTCTTAGTAAATTGGCTCGCGAGCCTCTCGAGCCTTCTTTGTCCACGGTTTTCCTATATAGTCGCGCATGAGCAGACGGTGTGATGGGAGTCCCTTGAGACGCGGGGGGTTGGGAGTGAGGGGAAGGGGAAGCTGATGGGAAACAATGCCATAAATCTCGGGGCCCTACTCTTTGTTCCCCATAAATCCAGCTCAGACAGGAAAACGTATTGAGCGTACCCGCACGCATCCCCTTCTTGCGGTCGGAGCTTTTTACCACAGAAACACAATTGTGTGTGAATCACGCCTATCATTAAGAAGCGGGGAGGTGGGAGAAATAGTCATCGTCGACTGCAGACATCTGCATCGGGAAGAGAAGGCGAAGGGTTGGCTGTTCTCTTTTAGACAAACATGAAGAAGAACTGCCGTCATCTTTCATTTGTTTGTGTCTTTGTTAGTTAGCTCGAGCTCTCTTTGAAGTGCGCCGCAACAGGCAGGCAAGGCAGTCAACTAGTCTGACTTGTTGACTCGGGGTGTTTTTTTGTTCTCCGAGTGAAAAATACACAAATGCAAGTGTCCTTTTGAGCCTTATAAGTTGTTTGGTTTCCTGTGTACAGCTTGTTCACACCTGCGTCCTTCAGCATTTGTTTGTGTTTGTGTTTGTGTTACCCGGCCCCTTCCGGAGGATATGAAAGTCGAAGCCGGCTCAAAGGAGGGCCAGAGTGTGATCGGGCTGCAGATGGGGACCAGTCAGGATCAAGTCGCCTCTCAATCGGGCATGAGCTTTGGGGTCGGGTAGTTTTTGACGTGCAAAGTCGATGGTACTATTTGGGCTCGCTTTTTGTGAATATGGTTTATCCAATATGATAATCGTCCTCGGAATGTGAAACAATGGAGAGCTTGCGAAAATTAAATGTCAGTGTTCGCTATGCCCTCCTATATCATCAATCGGAGAGAGTTGATTAATTGTCATCCATATTGGTGCCACAGATTCCGTTTTAGGGTATTTTACCAAACCTTTACGTCATTTTTGTATCTGTTCTTGATATGCGTGATCTCTATGACATTTCGTGGAGGTAAAGAACACACCTTACGCTACAGTGAAATCACCAGTACAAAATTTGTCATATTTGGGTATAACTTAATCATGAAACAAATTGCATAAGACCAGAATAATCGATTTATTTACTACTCTTCACTCGCAGTGCTGTCAGTATAGTAAAATAGTAATTTATAATCATATTTCTACATGTACATGATTGTATGTTCCGAAACACATTTCTGCTGCTTGGAATTTATCTTGTGCTTGGAAAGCGGCAGATGTCCTATACCAGCAGCACCAATGTTCACATTTGTTGTTAATATATTGCACGCATCTTTTTGGCGCGCGCGCTCGGCTTGCCATATTTTGGACAACTATACGCTGGGGTGACCTTCCGACTGCCGTCTTCTGTATGTGCGCTGCTGCTCCTCCTACGTCGGATATATATAGGGGGGAAATGCTTGCTAACAAATGTTGGATAATGAGGACAGCAGTCGCATATGATGAGCTTCGGGAGTAGCTTATTTTGTTACAAGGGAGACACGCTTGGTTGTGCGTGACAGCTGTGTTCATCTGCTGGTCTGCATTTCTATAGCATTTTAAAGACTGTCGATTTCAAGGGGAGTCTTCAATGTTTTGCAAACAATTATTTATTCATAGAACTGTTGCAGTGAAGCTAGGGGATTGTCTGCCTGTCTGTCACAACTTGTATATGGAGGGCGAGGAAAGTATTTCCCATTCTATTCGAGCTTGCTGTTATTTTTTCGTTGTTGATCCTCTACTAACCAACTCACATTCACATCGGTCTGTATGGCGATTGGTTGAGCGAAGATTACATTTAGCCACAGACATATCAACGTCCTTCTCCTTGGATCCATTATAGTTTTCAGTTCGCTGATGTCAACTCGCGGGCAGTTCAAAGGTAGGTATATGAAAGATTAGCACACAACATTCTTCAGTCAGATCAATTAATGAGTTTTTATTATTTCTATACGTCATATGTCGGTTATGACCTTTGATTGGAATCCATAATATAGAGATAGATCAAATTGGGTATTTATAGCTTTGGACCGAAACCACACCATCCGATCAATATTTTACGTAATTCGTTATGTACATAACTGTTTAACTAAACGATTTGTCGACATTTTTATGACCCCTTGTGCGGCAGCTCTCTGTCAGATTTGAATGCCACGTGCATGGAGTTAATTTAAATGCAAATGACATATCGGGCATTAATGACGATTCGGCCTATACTAGAGTCTGAGAACACACTTCTAAATACGAGCGAGGAAAACACGCGACTGAGGAGCCCTGTCATCGGTCTGGGGAGCGACATGGAGAGAGAAGGGAAAAATCTAGGCAGCTCGAACGTCCTATATATAGGTCTCTCTGTTTGTGCTAGTTCCCGTTGCTGTGTCCCCGCAAAGAGCAAATCCGTGTGACGGGAAATTCAAGAACTCGTCAGAGTGTAGACGTCGGCAGCGACCAAACGTTTCTCCGGAAGAAAGTAGTCCTGTATGGTGCTCTGAGTCTGTCATCAATTTGGAGTTCTTTTCAAATTCAGAAAGTCGGACAGTATATCGGCGCGGGAGAATCTTGTGAACAAACTTCTTCTATTTCGGTTTTGTCTGCGCGTATTCTGTATTTTTAATTATACAGTCAAATGTAATTAATTTTACAAGAAATCAGTTAAAATATAAAGTACTATATATAGGCACAAACAATCGACCTAATTTATGTTTTGTTTTGCGTTACAAAAGTGTTTTACTTTGGCCATAATCGACCGCCGTCAGCGGCAACTTTCCGCTCTGGGACGCGTACCATGCTGACTTTTTTAGTTCACCCAGATTAGGCTCGCGGGAAAGATATAACGGAGACGCAACAATTGTCGCGGCTAAGACGCCCAAGGTGCTACGGCGGTGTTTGCATGCCCCTGTGAGACTCCCAATCCGTGAAGCTTATTTACTTACACATGAAGACGGGAGCCCCCTGCGCCCGCGTCATTCACTGATATACAGTACTTACTGGCATAATCTCTTCACGACTTACCGGCTTAGGAATGCGTCCGGACAATACCCTGACTGGTCCCACATAAGAACTGGCTAGTTGCTCGCAGTTGCCGTTTCACTTCGGTGTTCTGGTCTATCTAGGTCAAGTTGGGTCAGACCAAGCAGCTTTCGCCGCCCACTGAAGTGACCCACATCCCTTAAGAGAGGGGCTAGTCGTAGTTCTCGTCCACGGCGAAGATAGCCTCGATCTTCTAACGGTTATCTTTCTGTTGCGTCCACACCGGCTGAGGTTGAACATCTTCTATAGATGTTCCTCAGGCTGTCCCTTCAGCCAGCAGCTGGTGATAGCTGCCTATATGCTCTGACCGCTGCGGAATGGCGGCCTTCCCACTGAAGTCTTTCAGATTGCTCTTCTGTCTCGTTGTTGGTGCATGGTGCGTGATACGTGATTGACATTGACTGGCTCTCACACATCTTTGGTAGTTATAGCATCCACGGCTGCGATCTGCACTGTCCCAGCGCGTTTTAACCGATTTCGCATTTTTATAATAACATATGCAGTTTAATAAGAGTGCACTGTATACTGTATATATAAAAACTGTAACGAGCGCAATTTGCGTCTTGTATTTTTTTGGTTAATTGAGGGTTTAGCGATAGAATTGTTCTGCGGGTTAATAGATCAGGCGCCCGATACACTCGAGGTGAGAAAATGTCGGTGGAAATTACGCGCACCCCACCACATAATTATTATCTGCGATCAGGTCATCCTCTGAACTATCGCCGTATATGATGCTTTCTCTTTCTCGAACTGTAGGCTGCGACATATAGTAAAGTCTCTGGTGGTGCAAATACGAACACTGTGACTGCGGTGTACGTATATCTCGCAGCAGCTAAAAGGTGTACACCGTGAAACCGTTTGCAGACTCCAGCAGCAGCAGTATAAGTGTTTGCTGTTGGTGCGGTGTCTCCACTGAACACACTGGCACGTACCTGTACGTTTGACTCGTGTCTCCAAACAACAAGAGACCCTTGGCGCCTATACTTGACTGATTTGACTGACTGACCACTTCCGAAATCGTCGTGCACCCCCCAAATTTTGCCAGGCAGGCGCCTTGCTCGAGGTCAACCAATGCGCAAGGTACTATAGGTGTGGCGGTGCATGTGTATTTTCGTTGTGTATAAGCGTGCGTCGTATTTGTCAGGCTGCTGCTATTATCGGAACTGCGCTGGTTGGCAGTTCTGTGTTTGTTGTATGCCGAATGCTGTCAAGTTGTCTGTAATTCCAACGGCACTGATCCATGTGCATGGGTCGTTCAAAATGATCCTCTGACTGGGAAAACTCATTTCAGCTATGTCCTGTTTATATTAGGAAATATGTGTATATTTTAAAAGAAAACCGAACAGCGCACTGCGATAAGTATCTAAAGTATCAATAAAGTTCGTCGGGCTTTTCCGATACTTTCACAGGGCATTCATCATAATTCACTATCGTCCCTATACCCGTGCTGGTTTATAGCCTGTGTTATGCGTTATTTTTTCGATTCCTCCCATTTTCTGCGTTGTTTTCATATTTTATGCAGTGCTTTTACGCCCTTAAACTGTCAAAAGGCAGCAAAAGCACCCTGATTATGCACCAATAGGGACGAGCAGGCTATGAAAACCGAACTATACAATTGTGCTCTGACGACGCTGGTATTACACCTTATTTACAGGCGCCTATAAGGGTGTAGTCAAGAAATTGAGAGATAAAAGTAGCTTAAGCTACCTTGTGGTTCCTGGAGGTTGTTTGTTCGCTTCACACATTAGCCAACGTAAACCGAATTCAATTACATTCTCTTTAGAAATTTCAATCCTATACAGTAGACCACCCGGCAGAAGACGGTTTTGAACAGTGCTCCCGGCAAAACGAAAAAGAAATATACAGTTTAAAAACAGCACTATAATTTGATTGATTTTATTGATTTTTAACGTCGCAAAAAAACTGCTCATTTGTATGGAAAAACGAATATCTATGGTCAAGGTCTCCAGTTTTGAAATCCCAAAGCAGATCAATTCACACTCTGACTATGTCTTGACTGAAATCTTGGCCTGTGTTATTATTTTCAAAATGGCTGTACCAGCACTGCTATATACTCATTCGCCTTTACAGTCCCTGACGTGACATGTCAATTTTCTATAGCTGCGATAATTACCTATTCAATACCAATAATTTTTGTTCGTTTGTATACTTTCTTTTATTTGACTATTTCTGTCATTTTATCAACTGCTGCGTGGTGTTTGACTTGACTGAGTCTGCGGCTTTCATGTCTCCGCAAATCTGATATGCGAAGTTATATAGATAAAGAGTTGAACTTTCTGTCGTTTTGATTATAGCAAATCTCTCCCAGAAATTTGGATCGATTCTTGTCAAAACAGTTTAGAGGAACGACTTGTCGTAGATATATAATATAGGTCAGCCACTCACAAAATATGTGCCACCTATACTGTATATACATAATAGGTAACTTTTTAGCGAAGCATTGATTCTCTGATTGCTGCCTATACTCACGAAATTTTTAACTCACTTCTGTTTATTATTAGTTATTGGTTTACTATAGAGGTTCAACACACACAAACAACGCTTGGATATCAACTGTGCATGGTGTTGCAAAGACCTTTAAAGCTTTTGTTGTTTGGCCTGGCGGTGTTCTTTATGCCTCTATATAGAAGAGAGTCACTTTCAGCGATGTCAGCCGCACGCAGCTACTCTATATAGGCATTATTTGAGTTTGATGTAGGTATATCGATTGCTTTGGTATTGTAACTTTATTGTCATTTATTTAGATTAGCAAATCACCAAGTATTTACTGTAGACAGAGGTACTTAGCTTATTTAATCTTTCCTTTTGTATATACTGTGCTGAGTGTAACGTTGTGCTCTATAGAATCTGGTGAAGCGTGGCATCCCTTGTGTGCCTCTTTATGTAGGGAGGTTTAATCTGATCCTAATCGGTAATTAATAGATTCTTAAGCAGACTATAAACACGCGGTGTGCGGTCTTAGGTCGTCAGGCAAACTTAAGTTAATTCTTTCCGAAATGTATAAGGTTATCTACTAGACTTTTAATGATTTTAATGTTTCCATTCACACAACGGCTAACCCAGGTGGACAGAGTCAGAAGCTTTTCATTACTGGCATGACGTCTCCTGTGTTAAAGTTTGTCTGTGTCAGGCTATATACTGGGTGAAACTTTCTTTTACAGATGGCAACCAACCCTATAAATTCAGACATGTGTCTATTGAACATTTAATTCTATTTACGAATGCATTTCTACAGAGAGTGAGAGAGGGCGGGACAGAACTTGTGTTTATATAGGAGAGGTGCTCACCATGCATGCCTTCCTCGGATAATATTTGAACCAACTGGCCGACAACGGCGCCTTCGGAGACACGGTGATTGCTGTGTGTAAGGTCAGATCAGCGGTAAATTGACGCGTGGATCATATAGAATATTACCCAGGGTCTTCTCCTGCACATTCCGATCTGGGTTGCGTTCATCTCGGGGAAAACTGGAATAGATCAATTTCCAATAACATGATTATTGGCGGGTGTTGCATGGGGTATAACCTCTCAGGAAAGCACACCGATATGTGCTATGTAGCTGGGGGATCGCGGCGCCCTGTGTATCACGGGAGGGGAAATCGTAAGATTTAATATATGCTATATAAGCAGAATCAACAAACGAAGCTGTAAAAATAGATTGGGATTGCATCAACGGATTATGGATATATTGCTCAATTCAGTGACATGCAGTTCGGAGTAATAGTCATATGCACACCTGAAAATTTCATGTTTGTAATTTCAAATTATATACGAATAAATCTGCCATAAAAGTGTTACATTTTATGCAGAATTATAACTAAACTTTTACAAGAAATGACTGCGGCGATGCGTTCTCCTTCTGTTTCCAAGTTCATCTGACATTAAGCTCCTGGATTGACGCCGATTTCCTTATACGCCTGAGTCTTGTCCAGGCGGGGCAGTTCAGTAGTATAAGTATAGTGTTCGATATCTTTGGGGTCATAGATCCTTGCCCTGGTGCCCGGCGGATCTACAGGTGGCAAAAATCTCTTCTTTTCGCGGCTCTTCTTGCCCTAATCTGCCTTCTGGTGGTGGAGCATATATAGCGAGATCTATAAATTTGATTAGGGGTTTGGAGCATTTTGAAGTGTAGGTCGTCGCCTTTCCATCGCTTTTGTTAGACCTTTCAACACAGGAGTTGGGGTCCGTGAGGAAACGCTTCTCCTTTCAGGTGGGGCTTTTCTATAACCGATATTCGTGGGGAGAGCGATCGTGCGAATTTCCAAATGGGAACCAAGAGAGATCGTTTGTCTTGGTGGTTCACGGGGGAATTCGCGGAAGCATTGAAGCGCGAACAAATTCATATTTGATGAATTCGCCTATAGAATCTATAAAGCCAAAGGGCAAAAGCCATATCGAAGGTTTATTGCCATCTTTTTGGTCCCATGTGAACTTGTGGTGTTGCGTTGTGACCGCATATGGATCATTTTAATGTGACTTACTCTTTTCTAATGTCTTTGAGCCCCCCCCCCATTTCCAGCTGTCGAGTTGATTACATCTCCCCATTTGGGCTTCAGAGGAATGAGGTCTAGGGCATGGATGTCCACCGCAATGCATCAACTGAAGGCACCGCGGTTAATTGGTTTTATGTAGATGGCTTTTGGAGGTGTATGCTCGTTTATAAGGACTTCATATATATATATATACCATGAAAATTTGCACAGTTTCCGGAAAAGGAAAACTAGATGCGTGTAGTTTAGTACACCACCGCGAGTGTTGTCTGCGCACTGCATGCGCTCCGTTTCTGTCTCCCGCCATCATACACAATCGGAAGGACCGCGCACCCTGACAGGGTGTAGTGGGAGGGGGGGGAGGGGTAAAGAGTACTGTATCTGTCGGACAGCGACAGCCTAGTGTCGCATATAGTGTGAGATGTGGCACTAGAAATGGTTGTACAATTGTAGCAATTTACCCCACTATTTATTTTACAGCTATAAAAACAGACTTCCCTGCTCTATAGGGCAGTGGACATTTTTCAGGTCGCTCACGTGTCAATGTACACACACACACACACACACTACAGTTAGTGTGGCAGCAGTATGTTGATGCAGAGAGAGAGAGGGAATGGGAAAAGAGTTTTTTTGCTTTGGACGACGACGACCTCTACAGTCGTTGCGTTGAGAGACTATATGTAGCCTCGAAGATAACTCCCATGCACAAGAGATACACGGAGTGGACGACTGTGGCGTAGCGGATACCGATAGTGTGCTTTTTTCCCGAGAATCTTATAATGAATGCACTCTTGTCGCGTTCAAATATCATCTATACACACGTACATTCATCATATCTGTGGAGCGCTTTCTGCAACGTCGTTCGTTATAGGAAAGCGTGAAGGACCACAACTGTTCCAAGTTATGTGTGCCGCCCACGGTACCTATATAGGCGAAAAATTGCGTCTCCCAAAATGAAGCTAGCTGTATAGCTGCTGGCATGGGTTGAATGAAACAGTTGGAAAATGATCATCAGCTTGTGGTGTGTGTGCGTGTGCGTACTTCATTTTCCAGATCTGAAGAGATCTTTAGACTTAAGTGGTCCACGCTTTTTGTTTAACCAGCACACTTAGTGGATTTCTTCATCTGCTGGTTGAGCTTTTGTCCTCCTCATCACAGACAGTGCATCGCGTATATAATAGCGCGGAATTTATTGCTGCTTTTTTCCCTCCACACACACACACACGCTTTTCTCCGACCGCGCTTTTTTCCCGGGGCGAATTTTGTCCTTTGCAAACACTCTGATTTTTAATTTTCCGGTTCGGTTTGGCGGAATCTAATATGGCGGCTGGGTTAATCTGTCGCCCTCCGTATATAGCGGGCGGGGTTGTGACGTGGTTATTTTCCCCTTCAATGTCAACTTCTCTCTTCTGCGGTTGTGCCTCGTCCACGCGTTTTGCATTGCAAATGAGGCTGACTTGTGTATGCCTGAGTGAGGCCGTCGAATGAGGTTTAATTGGAATGGCCGACAATATATTGCAGAGAGACTATATACTACAGCGATTGAGTTATCCGATTTAATAACTTGTTGCATTTGTGTTTGAATTGGGCTGAATATTTGTTTTTGGGAAAATAACAAATGAGAAATGAAAGTTTAAGCAATTATTTCAAACATACAGTATATAGATATAGTATATAGATGGCCCTAAGTGGCCCGCCTTTTCAGTATAAAAATACGGAATGGAAGAGAAGCCAGGATCGTTGAACCTCTGAGAATATACAAGAAAAACAGACTAACGTTGGCATCGAACTTATAGATTCAACTGGGACGACAGCGTCCCGCGGGATCAATTAAAGGCATCTATTGGTTGAGCTCCCTACATCTGCACTTCCCTCTTCATCTTTGTGGAACCGAGAGTGATCAGTTCCTTATAGCTTATAGCAAGCTCGCACACTACTGTAGAGGCCAAAGTCTTCTACATGTACATACCTATTCTTTTGAGTATTATAAAAATGCAACAATAAATATGTATCTATTAGAGTCAGGTATGACATATATGTATGGTCAATGGGATGTCACCAATCTTCTCCATCTTGCTCAATTCTTCGCCACCTCGGTCCAGTTCTCCATATACGTCTTCCATCCTTCTTCACACTGTCTTTCCAACGTATAGTCTGGGTCGTCCTCTTCTTCTAAATACATCCCGTTTCTTCCATCAGGAAAACTCGCCTTGGTGCTCGTTCTTCCCTGCATTCTTGCTACATGGCCAGTCCAACTGAGTCTGTTCCGCACCACTCTCCCGGAAAGAGTTTGTTGAAGGCCTACTTCTTCTCCCATATCTTTCGATACAGTTATGTAGTACGAATCACACTCTTATAACAATACCTCGAGAATTTCCGCGTGTATATACTATACAATAGGATATAGCTGTATTCCGATTCCGAGAAGCTATAATTCATTGTCTTCACCGCGCACTGTTTTACGCACGTCTCGTCGTCCGCAGTTTTCTGTTTATATGATGATATGAGCTTTGCTGTTATGAGCTTTGCTTTTGTCTGTTGTGTTTTTGATCTCCCTAATTTCCAGAGACGCGTGACCTATAGACTACTGAGGAGAGTAAGTGTGCTTGCATCCAACCCGAATATAGCAACAGTGTTCCAATTTACATGAAAGCTTTGCCGCGCAGAGGGAAGTGTTGCGGACGTTATTTTGCAGCATGGAAGCTGAAGTCCAGTACCACCATTGCATTAACACTGCAATAGTATACATATATAAAATATCGGGTGACGAACGACCTGCTGAAGTCGTATATGTGTCTTCTGTACATTTCGTTGTAACGTTAGATAATGATATGGGTTGTGGCGTATCGCTTTACGTTTTTGCAACAGTTTTGCCATGTTCTCTCGTCGTTTCGATTCCTTTGGCCATGCCTTCGTTCGTATGCAGGCTCGGGACTCCTGAATGATATATGTATAGGAAGGCGTGTGTTCTTATGGCAGTTCTTATCCGGTTTGAAGTAAAATTGTAGGTTTTGGGGTCAGAAGTCAACTCGAGTGGATGCGTGTCGTTGATTGAGATTTTGAGCTACTAAATTACACGCATTTCGGCGGAAGTCTAGCTGATTTGAGGAGATTGCTGAAGTATGCGGTTAAAAATGTCAATCTCCTTTGGCTTATATACCAGGTGTCCCAAAAAAACGTATAAAAACTAAATGTTGATAATTTCCATAATACTCAACCAATTTAAAAATATATTATATCATTGTATAGCTAACATC
>JAUYWV010102363.1:254-13345 GCA_032274565.1 Nematoplana nigrocapitula | reverse complement strand
TACCGGCACGGCCTCTCAGAGGAATCCGTGTCGGTGGACTCGTATCTGATGGAGTCCCGGCTCCCCTGACGAGACCTTCTGGACAACAACAACAACACAACACAGTAGCATGATTGTTTTCCTCCCGTATAGGGCACGGGCATTATCAGAAAAGAAGCTTTCATTTCCTCTCGGGTGGCGGGCCCGTTGGTGGGGGACCGGACTAGTGCAGGGTTAGGGTTAGACATGTGCCCAGAAACGCGGGCAACCTCTGCTAGTTCTGAATATTATTTGAAACATACTATATGTTGGCTAACTTGTTTGGTTTCCAAAAATGATTTAGCCTTTTTTATATCCTATATAAGATAATAAAAACTGCCTCGAAT
Organism: Nematoplana nigrocapitula; assembly: GCA_032274565.1. Classification (NCBI taxonomy): domain Eukaryota; kingdom Metazoa; phylum Platyhelminthes; order Proseriata; family Nematoplanidae; genus Nematoplana; species Nematoplana nigrocapitula. Next base: position 12,980 of record JAUYWV010102363.1, on the reverse strand, counting down.
TGCTTTTGCGAATTTTTCGCTGTAGGCATCAATCGTATATTGTACGTACAAGGTATAAATTGCTAATTACAGTAGCTCTGATTAAACTCTGATTAATTCAATTTGGGGAAAATGATGGAGTATAGCCCTTGAGCGCAAGCGCACTCTGTGTTTGTGTGTGATTAGGGCAAACCTGTCGTATGGTGTAGGATATAGGAAAGCAAGGCGGTTAGCGTTGCTGCTGCCGCTATCAGTGAATTTCTTCTCCACCGAGAACGCGGGAGCTGGAGGTGCGCCGCGCCGCCGCAAGCATTCAGCGAGCGTCTAGCGATCCAGGTCGAAGCAGATTGGCTAGTTTGCTCGGAGCGCGCCGCGGCGCACATATCTCCGTTGGCTTTCAGTAGCAGCGACGGCACTCTCTCGAGGACCTACAGTAACAGAGCAGAGTGAGCGGTGTCTCTATATCTGTCTGTGAGTGTGTGTGTATGTGTGGGATAAAATGTCTTTTTTATGACCCACTGTAGTTCGTCTGGAATGTTTTTGATCTCGCCGCGTAAAACGCGCGTTGTCCATATACTTACCTAAGCCATACTAAGAACTATTGCAGTGGGATATTAAAATCGTATACTGGACCCCATCTCAGATGTTTGCTGAAGTATATACGATTTATCGGAAATACTGCCCGAGGGAGATATCATACATAGATGTTGGACATTGTACTCTCAGACTTCCTGTTTCTTTCTCTCTCGCTTATCTCAGACCCGTTCATTGTAAATTTACAATACGCATGTAGATGTTAAATATACAATTTTATAATTTAATGAGTTTTACAAAATAGGCGCCTGCCAACACTTTGATCTGTTGGATGGCTGGAGAAAGCTGCTATATAGGCTACAATGAAATCAGAGGCAGAAAAATTCAAATTAGTGATATTTCCAAATATAAAGATGAATCAACAATTGGAAAAGTGATTTCGGTAACAGTGTCTGAAGTTGATACTAAGAAAATACTTTTTACAAATATGCAGGCCCGTAACTATAGGTCCGGAAAACCAATCGAGGCAAAAAATCTCAGCTGTTTTGCGATTCCTTATACTTATAGAAATTCTACGCCCCTCAAGTTGACAGGCTTATGCTGCCCCTCCCCTCAAGCATCAGTTTCATTTCCCCCTTTTTTAGAGCCACCATCAGTACACCAAGCTTACACTCACCCCCGTGCACCAAACTTTAAACACTCAGTCCATCAAACTTACATCCCTCAGGGTACCACGCCCCCCTCAGTCTACCAAAATGTACATCCCCATCAGTGCATTAAACTTAAGCCCGCCTCCATCAGCAGTCTACGAAAAACTTACGCCCCTCAGTCCACCTAACGTAAGCCCCCGCATTCCTATTGTTTATCGTCGAAGCCCCCTGGAGAACACAGACGAGGCGAATGTCTAATTTGCCTCAATGGTATATAGTTAAACGGGTCTGATATGGTGTGGAAAACCATACGTATATACTGTATATTAAAGAAACAGCGGATGCAGTCACCTTTAACTATAAAGTTAAAAATCCAATCAGCAGAACTTCAGGTATAGTATACTGTATGTGTATACAGTGAGTATATACGGACACGTAAATTTAGCGCTTCGTTTCAAGGGACATGAGAACATTTTACAAATCATAGTCTTTATTATGAGAAAATTGGCGTCATTAACTGTATATTAAAGATTGAGCAGTGATCAAGATGAGTCAATATCTTGTAGTATGGCCACTTTTTGCAGCTAAAACAGTTGCGCACATGTGGTACATTCTGAGGATGCGCCTATTGAAGAATTTATAATTAATGGAGATGTTGCATCACTCATCCCTCACACACTCTGCAAGTTGTGCGGCAATGGTTGGTGCTGGCTGCTTCCTGTTGAGTCTTTGCTTGACCCAAAGATGCTCAATCGGGTTGAGGTCTGGACTGAAAGCGGTCCAGGATAAAGTCCGGATCCCATTGCGTCGGAGAAAGTCTGCCGTAGTTCGTGAAGAGTGAGGCCTTACGTTGTGCTGCAGAACGAAGGTCGGATGCCTTGTAAAAATGGTACAACTCGTGTCTCCAAAACCTGGCTGATGTGACGTTCACCTGCTGCGATTCCATTTACACGTCCTGGACCCATGTTCTGAAAGACGAGAAGGTCAAGTTTCCGATTTTTTACCGATGGCTCCCCATACCATAACGGTACGGCCTCCCCAGGAGTCTCTCTCCATTACGTTACCATCAGCGTATTTGGTTAGATTCCGTCTCCAGACGGGCTGCCTGCCATCTACCGTGCTGATGCAGGACCGGCTTTCATCAGGGAATAGTACGGTTCTCCATTGCGGATGGCTCCAATGGATACTCTGACCATTGCAGACGGTTCTGGTGACGACTTCTTGTCAGTATAGAGCCATGGGCCGGGCGACGGCAAAGCAGACCGCGTATATCGACAACCTCCTGTACGCTGTATCGGCGCTGATGGGTCTTTTGGGAGTTCCATATGTTGTTCTGGCTGCCTCACGGATTGTTGGGAACGGCTCTCGCATATATGTTGTCTGAAGATGGCACTGTCTTGGCGGTTGGTCGTCACATGAGGACCGCCGGTCCTGGGACGGTCAGAACAACTACATTGGCTTCGTATCGTTCCAAGAGACGATATACAGTGGATACATTGCGGTTGAAGTAGTTGGCCACCAGCCTTATGGATTCGCTAGCTTTCAATCTGTAAAGCGTGTCACAACTGTTGCTAACGCAGGAACCCAGAAAGACTTTTCTTTCAAGTTCATATAATCCAGGCATTCTTATGATTATGGTACCAATTTAAATAAGGAAACTGCACGAAAACCCTACTGATATGCATGTATATATAGGAGGTTTCAATCTAAAACTGCTCTTATTCAATTTATATACTGCATATATACTGCATTAAAGGCAGTTTTATGAAAAATATGTCAAAGTTTTTTGTCCATTTTCACATGATGCACATTTGTAATACTTAGAGAAGCAATTTGCCTATTTTATTGCATATTGTGCGTTGTCGTGCATGGCGTTTGATATTGCTCGATAATACTGTTGCAAAACTGTAATAGGAACTTCTTTTTAGTTTGGATTTCTTTTTGTTGAATAGATTGATTATAAGAAAAGCAGTATAAGTATGCAATCCTAACTGGTATATCACATAATTTCAACTTTGTCTATAACAGAAATTTTTATCTCCTGTCTTTTTAGTTTTCAAGATGAGCCGCGCTGCTCATGTATATTAGATGCGAGTGAGAAAGAGAATAAAATGTCTAAAATCTAATTTTCGTCTTGACATTTGGAGACCTAAAGGGGTCGAAATTATGTCCCGTTGAGAAAAAATTAATTAATTAACAAATGCGATGGACAGTTTTTATGCCGTCACTTGCGCGCGCGGATTTTAAATATAACGACAGAGAACGCGCGCGCGATCTTGCCTGTCCAGAGAGAGAGAGAGAGGCGAATAGAGGGAGAGGGGGCAAATTTGAGTGGCCATATGGGAGAGTGGAGAGAGCCATAAAATTGTGGGCAAAACCTGGACTTGAAAGCCCTTTTGACTGCACGCAAAATTTCCCCCTCAAATGCCTCGTGTCGCACACGAATCCATATGTATAGAACGCAGCCAACGGTTGTCACCGCAGTTTTAGCCCATATACTCACTGTTTATACTGCACAGGATAATGTGAAAAGAAATTGAAACCATATATAGATGTAGTTCTGTATATGTCTGTATTGATTTAGAAAGTCAAGGAATGCCCAGCGTTATCATTCATATATATACTGTAGATGCTGTATACAGTTGCATGACCTATAGTGCCGCAGATATGAAGAGAGAGGAGAGGAGAGAGGCTTCTCGTTAAAAGTTATACGACCATCCGCAGAGAGTTCCAAGTGCCCTCAGTCATAAAACTCAGAGGAGCGTAACTATTCGGCGATAGTGGCGACGAAGGGGGCCGAGGGTCATCGTGCGAGGAGGTCTGGCTCCTTTCCCCCCTTCTCCCATAACAGATTGTCTAAGACATAAAATGCTGATTTAGTTCTATATGCATACAGGGCGAAAGGGGTCAGCGTTCTGCTGTCTCACGTCGTGTTACAGGGTGACAAGACTCTTTGGTGCTCGTGATTTATCTATAGTCTTCTATATAATAAAATTTCCCCAAGACGTCCACTAGATCTCTGTCACTCAGTATACAGTATATTTCTCCATTCCTATTTTTGTAGTCACTAATGAAAGTCACCCAGGAAAGACAATGATAAAACAACTATATAAAATACATTTCACCGTGAACAGGCTACCAGTCGGTTACGAAACGCCTGTCCTTTCATTTATATCAGACCTCAACGGACAATAGCCTCCATTTGTCCACCTGGGCACTGCCCGCTAGTAATTGTCTATATACAGATTGGATCATATTGAGCATCGAAAAGGATGAAACACTAGAATTCTTCAGTGGTGCGGATTCAGTACATCTTTCTCCTATCTTTGCGGATTAGGCAATTTGTATTTGTATATACCTTTTTGGCTCATATTCCTTTTCCCCCATTTTCAAGATTTTTTCTCCTGCATCGCCAGCAGCGGTCTTCCTTGTCTGACAGAGACAGGTTCATGTCGTGCCCTTTGCCATATAACCGGTTCTGGGTGAACTCCGTGGCTTTGCCAAAATATAACTGCCTTCTCCTTTCCTCTCACTATAGATCTGCTAGCTCTAGGAAATTCACCAACAATTAATACATGCTCTGGATGCACTGGGCCCCTGACTCTCACATATAGTCTGAGTCGACACTCCAGTCCAGGGGGGTAGTTGTCATAGGAACAGTGCAATCATAGAAAAGCCTGAATTTAGCTGTATAGGGAAATTATGACAAATTCGGAAAAATGGGGGGGGGAGGAATAAGACCCCCTTTTTATGTATTAATAATGTACTGTAGTATATTGTGACTTTGAAAGTTAAATTTAGTGTCGATAAAAAACTTTTTTATTTAGGTACCATATTATTGACCAAAACAAAGGTTTGTAATTATAATATCACATGTAGTTGGATGGTCTTAGACAGTAAGAGTGACAGTGGAAAAGGAAAGGCATGCTCAATGAATGTAGTCGAATATGGATTTTATCTTCCAGTTCTCTATATATTGTTATCACTTTAATATATGTTCACTTTTACGTGCACCTATACCTTTGATAATGATTCTGGTACAGAGTCCAATGGTCAGAAATGTCGTGATATACAGTAAAAGAAAACCATCCTATGTTATATTGTATATTTATTTTAAACAAGCAATAAGATGAGTAAGGCAGCCGAAACTATGTGCATCCATATAGAACCTGAGTCTTCAGTCGAGCGCCATCTATCCTCGAGGTTTCGACCCATCAACTCATTATCTCCCAAGTTGATGGGTCTGCAGTGGCTTGTTGCACCCACGTCTTCAGTGCAAAAGCGTTACCTTAATCGACCTTCGCACTCAAAGCCTTTAACACAGACTTCATTCCCTTCACACCTGCCTTCCTGAGAAACCATTTCACCGACAAGCAATGTACAAATATTAAAAGCTAATTCCAGAAAATACGAAGAACTGTCAGTATTGTTACATCATATCCATTTAATTTGATAAAAAATACTAAAAACATGCCTATAAGTTACACAAAAAACGTGTTCCGTTTTTGCGATAAACTAACGCGCTTGGTTAAATAGATAATGAATATATTTGTCTGTGTGTATGTATGTACTGCATAATGTACTGTATGTCTATCCGTCACACTTATGTTAAAAATATAATTTCTCGGGATTTGGAGATTGGTTTTAGTTGAAAATTTTGGTATGAATATAAATAAAATATAAGGAGGCAAGCATAAAAGCATCCTCGCATAGCTATAAAAGTGTCTCTCTTTCGGTATGTATGGAGGAAGAAAAGGAGTGGACAATGACGCATTTTTTGACTTAACGATACAAATACACTCGTTCATGGACCGCGCTGCTGGGGGGCAGGAGGGGGGGGGCCGCTGCCCCCAATAATGCTAAGAGCGTGGGCCCTTTCAATGTCCTAAATATATTAGGCTATGGTTAAAACAGGATTCCCTGTTGTTTTATCAATAGAAGGGGCTTCTGGAAACTGATGGGGCCCCTATGGACTGCAAAGGGACCCTCTTGATTGAACTGGTAGGGCCCCTCTGGAGTGCACCACGGGGCCCCTCTTGGCTGCACCAGGGCCCCTCTTGGCTGCTCAGGGGCATTTCTTGACTGCACAGGGGCCCCTTTTGGCTAAATTTAGATTTGATCTAGTGGGTCCCTATAGGGCGAAGTTTGCCCCCCCCAATCGAAATATGGCAGCGCGGTCTATGTCGTTCAACTGGCTCGGATAAAGAAAATGTTTCCACATGCTTCATAATTTAAAAAGGCCAACTGATTTATTTATAGAAGAATCTTTCAATTCTATGGAAAGGGCTACTCTCCGTCTTCTGGGGCCCCAACCTTTCAGTAAGAGGGTCGCTCCCCATCTGCGGGTCCCCCAACCTTTCACCAAAAGTGTCCCCTCCAACTGTCAAACTTATCCACACTATGTATGTATACGGAAAGACACAGTAAATCTCACCTTTCCTGAATATCTTTCTGAAAAGTGGATTTAAAGTAAAATTAAATCACTCTGAATTTAAAAAATCCCGGAAGCGGCCCCCTAGATTCGCTTATGTTCAATATTCAGATTTTTTATTTTTTGACAAGTTCTTATATCAAGACAGTATATAGATATACAGGATCCCTTATTGTGTTCTTTTGTTGCAGGTCAAAGTGTGGTTCCAGAATCGCCGAATGAAGAAGAAAAAGCTTCAAGGTCGGGCGAAATCGATGGACGATACCCAGAAATCTCCCGATGACGGTTGCCTTGACGACTACCATTCCCTGCACAAGCATTCTCCGGCTGATTCTCTCATGAAGCTCTCACCGCCCTGCTAATATGGGCTTGTCTGAACGGACCTGTTAGACAATTATATATATAGTGCACATCGGTTCATGTACATATGTTGCTATATACTGTAACAAAACGATAAGTATGCTATTACTAGATTTTGAACATGGGAAGCAAGTGATTTTAAAATTTCAGCCAACATAGAAAGAGAGTTACAGTAACTGTATAACAAGTCTTTTATAAATCTTTGCAACGTTTTTATGATATGATAAAAAATGAAAACTATATGCAGGCGTATTTTTAGACTGCATATTTAATATTGCTCCCATGCTCAACACACGGGAATATGTTTTTGTACAAAATTGTTACAATTTCCCTCCAGATTACACTGCATGCATTCCTGCACATTTTACGTATGTAGCGCAGAACAAGCTATAAGGGGCAGGTAGACAGAGAATCTCCACAGAGGAAGAAATTGTTGCGCTCAGAACAACAATTATCTCTTTGACACAAACGATCTCTTGAGAATCAAATCAGGGAATATATACATTTTATACCATTTTCGGCATCATTCTTCTGCGTAGATGATGCCAATAAAAATCCAAATTATAAATATGTACTTATAGAATGTTTCAAGTGTGCATAATCTGTTTTTTAACGCCATAGTATGTATTATATACGTGTCGTAATTAAAACACTTAGCTATATATACAATGTATATAATATACCTAGGCTATTTGTATATATATATATATATATATATATTCTTATTTAAAACTTTTGTACTGCATTTAAATGTTGACATACTTCTCCTCCACATTTGAAAGTTTTGTTGGACAACGTGCATTGTAGTACAGCTGATTTCAAAATGATATGTATTGATTATATACTTGCGTTTTTTCTGCATTCTGAATGTCATAAATTAAAATTTTTAAATACACTGGCAAAATGAGAAAACAGAAAATATAGATTTGACTTTGTTATGTTTGCCAATATAATGTGTGTGGTGAAGCAGTACAAATATCTTCGGATGATGGTAAATGCGTCAGCTAAGTTTAAAAGACTTTTAGCAAATAAGGAAAGATTATTTCTAGAAATGTAAAGTGTTTTTGAAAGCAAATCTGAACATCACATTAAATAAAAGACTGCTCAACGAACATCTATATGCATATTTTCTATCATTTGTTCAAACCGGTATATGGGTTTGAGGAGTGGACTTTCAACAAGGAATTGGAGCATTTGAGTAATTGTCCTTTTAGGAGAATCCTGAACAGAAACGTATTGTAAATGATGGGAACTGAAGAAATAATTTTAAAAAGCCTCAAAGAAATAACACTGGTTTTAGTTATAGAAGTTCTAGCTGGAATTTGCCTTATCTAATCTGCGAAAGTTCGATCGAAGAGGAAAGCAGAGAAGAACATGGTGTGAAGATGCAAACGATTGGAATAGGACAGTCACCATATGCCGGAAAAGGTAAAATGAAAGCCCAGAAAAGAGAGACATGGGCACATGGCGCGACATTCATTCCCACTTTCGGAACGGAGTCGGCACAGCATGATGATGATTGATCTATCTGACCATTTAGCGACATGTACTGCAATCCCTTTTTTAGTAAAATGACTGAATATGAATAACACGATATGGAGGATACAAATTTCAATTGAAATATCTCTTTTAAAAACAGATACATGAGGAAAAATCACTTTTAATCTTTTGACTGTACAACCCCGGTGGATTTTTCTCGGTCTGGGAACGTGATCACAAAACCCGGGTGCTGCGTGTAAGATGTGCTCCGCTTGTGGTGTAAACCTCAGAAGGGGATACAGCACATTTTCGTTGTATAGTGTTTGGTGTGACAGTGCGTGTCACGAAAAGGGTGTTGGTTCTGCCAAACATGTGAGAGTATACAGTATAGATAATGCTTTGAGCGCAGAATTGAACCGACTGTCCCGGTATGCAAGGATACACATCAGTCGCTCAGGTTGCTCAGTTTGCGACGCAAATCTCACCTTACCACCCAGCACTGGGCTACCGGTGGCTTAGACGAGTAGGATCTATATGGCAACAGGAGAAACACTCCGCGAGATTCAGTGAAATGCCGATGTTATCCAAACCGTTTTACCAGAGCTTGCTCGGCTTGACCGGAATAGAGAAAGTTACATTTGTCTGATTCTAGAAATCAAGCTGGAAGCCAAGTACGCATAAAACTGGACCGACCTATTGGATCTAATGGGGCAACGGTGAAGGTGGTGGCCTCCTGATTTAGGTCAAGGCTGCTAACCATGGAAGGTATGAGAGTGAGCCTGGAGTCTCTGGTCATTGAAATACGTTCAAGACTCTAAACGGATAGATATTTGTGAACATCTAGAGCCCCCCCTCTATAGGCGGGGAACTGATTCGGACGACCGAGCTTCCATTTTTATCCCTTCTCTTTGGTGACGTCTAGGAATTATCTAATCGGCAGGTATCTCAATCAGCACTCTGGTGGCACTGAAGAAGAGGTTGAAGAGTGTTCTGAGGGTGAATGGTTTGGTTACAGCAAACCAGACAATGATATCACCAACAAGATATGGAAGACCATTAACGAGTTACATATCCAGTGGGTTCCATCCCAATGTTATATTTAAGGGAACGAAGACGTTGACAAAGAAGCCGACCGTGCGACGAGAATATCGCAAGAGGAAGCCAGCATCGGAATCGACGTGGCAAATAACATCGCCAGAAGGGAGATTGATCGGCGGTGGAATAATGAAACCACTTACAGCAAGTGGAGAACGGACCAGGCTATCCAGATAGTCGGAAAGAACGCCGTGGACAACCTGACCCAAGAAGAGGCAGTCGCCTTACATCAAATCCGCGAAAAAGGTTATGTTCGTGCATAACTCTCGCCTGAGAGAGATGGAATGGTGCTGCCTTTAATGTCTTTAGTCGGACCACTATATATCCGATACTCTGTGATTCTAACAGATCAGTCTGGTCGTCCTATCGTAGTGCGCTGGAGGGAATCTACAATCCTGATGCATATCTGGAGAGAAGGTTTCCTTTCTCTCGGGGGCAATACGGGACGTTTTCAGGATTCATGTCGGTATACTGCGAGCGAAAGGTTTTTGAAGACATCAAGGAGCGCAACCGGACTGGGAACTTTATTATGGATTATTTCAACTTATCTTAGAGAGAAGGGGTTTGCACACCGTTCTGGAGGACTGCGGTTATTATACCCGGTCATGGCATTTCAAAGAAGGGTGAACCAGCTGGAATGATTGTCTCGTACTGACCTGTCAGTCTAACCTCCTGCCTTAGCAAGGTTATGGAGAGGATGGTTGCAAACCGCTTCACGCACCTTGCTGAGTCGCTAAGTATGTGACCAGAAAACCTAGACTCCAGTTTATCCGCTCTGGGTTCCAGAGCAATCCAGTCAAGCGGAGTGTATTGGCGTTGCTTGAAAGGCCTACGACAGGGTTTAGAAAGCACTGCCGTAAACTAGCGGATTATTGAGCTCTGGTGGACGAGAAAGAATCCTCACTTTGCCCAAGCTGTGGTGGAGGGTGAGCAGAGTCTGCAGCATTGACTCCATATATGTTTGCCCGGCATACCTGGGCCCGCGAGGAGCGGCGCTTAGGATGGGGTTTCCCCTTTGTTGGTGCTGACGTAGGATCCCGGGGCGGTGACCTCATACCCGCGGGATTCCCGCCTGCCAGACAAACAGGCAGACAAACTTAACAATCAGAATAGTTAAACAATGAGAAACAAATATATTTTCTACTTTCTAATCTCTATAACTATATTTGTGGTGATCTGTCGCGATGTCCTTCTGTACGCTTATAACTCGAGAACGGAACATGGCAGAGGGCTGTAAAGGGTCTCTCAAATGAACCTGCGTTTCACTGGGACTAACATAGGCCCATTAAAAATGCATTTTTAAAAATTCTGATTGATCCACCTGATTGATTGATTTTTGATAGCATAATGCTTTTGGGACTCGTTGCGCTATCACACAAGTGAAGTAAGGAGAGCTAAAAGTATTGATTTGTAACTCTGAACCAGTCGTGTCATTTGCACTCTCGATCATTAATGATGCTTTCTGAATTTTACTTACTTGCGTGTAGCGCTCTCTTAAGAGCTACGTCGAAATTTCATTTTATTAAACATTAGCAGGCGGTACCCGGTGTTGTCCGGAAATTAAAGCAAGTAGGAACTTTAGCAGCAGATGTAGATATATTTTGGCAAAGTTATCAGTCTTATGTATGACATGTATGTTATGTCAAAGAATATTATGTACCAGGAAGCCTTGAACAGTCATAACTAGTCATTACAGACACATACTTACTTTTATTCCCTGGCAACGCCGGGTACCCCCCATGCTAGTATTACATATACACAAAATAATCACAGAGCTAAAATTTGTACGAACTCTACTGATTAGTTAGATGCTATAGTTTGATCATGTGAAATAAGGGAAACTTGCAAAAAGGTATATACAGTTGTGTCACCGTTGGCAATCCCTTGTCAATTTGTAAAATATACCTCTCTATAGGTCACATTGAGTCACTTTAAGTCGTGTAAGATTGTTTAAAATATAGAGGTGTAAAATTCCAACATCACATACTGTATATATCCAATTATATGGCTGAAGATATTTCCCTATTATGGCCTTATACAACCGATAAAGCACATATTTTCGATTTATAGCCTCTCGTGTCTAAGATGTATCAAAAGTCACCGATAAACTCTATTAAATGAATTAGCAGAACATCAAATATAGTTTATGATATAAGAGTTCGATAATTATGATATAATAACAATACATATAACGTTGTCTTTGATTTTTAGTTGTTCATAATTTTTACGCGCGTCCTCGCAAATCTATAAAAGGACCTGGCTATCCGTATGTCCGACACACTTATGATCAAAAGAGATTTTCCTCATGAAATTTAAATTGATTTTATATATTAAAGCTTGATATGAATAGAATTAAAGAAAACTGGCCGGCATTGAGGTATCCTCGCATCTCTATAAAACAGGTTTGTCAGGAGTATAAGGAGGAGACGAAGTCGTATCATTGGATTTACGGTTTTTATTTTAATAGAATCATATCCGTTACTTCACTTTATCCATAAATAATTTAGATTTCCTCTGTTAATATAAAACCTTTCAAATTGGAAATAGAATTATGAAATTTGAAATTAATCGTGGAAATTTTCAGTTGCCTGCATTTTATGACTGAGCGTCACAGTTAGATGGTATAATTTACTAGAAACAATATTTTTTAGTATTACTGTATATGTTTTCCGTTTTTGTTCTATGAAAAATATAAATGTGTCTATAGGTGATAAACGGAGAAATACTTTGACTAGTTTGACACAATCCTAAATATTTCTTTTCGTTGGTAAATACTAAAAGTCGGAGAGAACTTTTTAAAATATTTGTTTCTACATCTTGTAATAATATGGGAGGGTGTACTTCGATCACCAACAAGTCGTTTTGGCTGTCTCAAATTACAATTTTATACCTAAAAGTCGCGCACAGTTGCTTATTTATGCGCAGATTTCCGTACTCGCGTCTCTCTCTATTTTACCCCCCATAGTGAGTCGACTACACTACCGCATCGCAAGTACTTCTGCGAGTTGCTAAGACAATAAACCCTCCTATATAGAGCGAACAGCACGCGGTGCATCCATCACTTGCAAAGTGACGCGATCATAAATCCGTGCTCTTGCAGTTTGCCATGCGCAGGGACCGCACATGCTCTTATACAGTGCATCGCATACAGTATGTAGAGACGAAGACGATTGACCACACCTCCCATTTTCGCAGACT
>JAUYWV010102352.1:0-13347 GCA_032274565.1 Nematoplana nigrocapitula | reverse complement strand
TTGATTATCGAGTGATCCAAAGCGTGGGTATATCTTACTACTTCAGTCGCGTCAAGCCTGACATTTTTATCTAATCTTTCAGCAGCTGAAAATGTATATATTTAGGATCTTGCTGTCAAATAAATCTTAGAATTTAGTTTTCTAATCGATAAATAAAATGTCGAATTAAAAACGGCACAGTAAATTGAGTTAATTAATGTAGAGAAGCACACTTGTTGATGTACCTTACCGTTAACGAGGTGAAATGGAAAGACGGACCAGTTAAATCGATCTATCTTGGGATTCCTATTCGGAGGCAGAGAAAATTCCAAAGTATAAAAAGTTTATCCAAGACATAGCTGGGCTTCTGACCAACAAACGTTTCGGTTGTAAATTTCTTTTGTCTTTCGACTAACTATGTGGAAAGACTCAAGATAGGCTCTTTGAGAATAAGGCAAGACCAACAATTGACAGAATATAGCAATGATTTCTTAACCGGAGTGACCGTGGGTACACCTATAGGAATGTCTTCTGTCCCTGTCTTGATATCACCTCTCTAATTCATTCACATTTCCTTCCTCTAATATTTCAGTTCACCCACTGTTAGGCAATTTGAATATCAATGAAGAATAGCCCTCATTTCATATATGAACGGCTGTCGTCGAGAACCCAATTTTCTTCCTGTCATTGACCCATGTGGCGTTAATTCGAAAATCAATATCTCCACAGATAAGATACTTTTGAACTCTAGAGAAGAGAGGTCACCGCAACTACAGAATGTTTTCTGACGGATCGGCAAAGGAGGGGACGGTATACGTGGTGGGGTACCTCGATAGAGAAAACAGAACGAGACCGACCCTAGAAGATACAGAATTAAGCTGAATGTCGATTGGTGGTGAGACCATAAAAGAATTAAGATGTTTAGAACAATTAAAGAAGACGACTAGAAATACAACGGATTCCGGCCCACTGCGAGATTGGCGGCAAGGAGGAGGCAGGAGAGAGTCCCAATGGAAGTAGATTCCGTGGTGACAGCGTCTAGGAGTGATGAAGGTAGAGGTACCGGAGAGTGAAGGACCTTCCCTTTCAAAGAGGACGGAATTAAGGGAAGAGATGCGGTGTTTATCCACCAATTAAGAGCTGGGAAGTAGCCTCCTCAACTGCCCTCGATCAAAGCACTGACGGGGAGAAGTGTTTTGTCAACCGAGAGACAAGAGATCTTCAGAGACGCCCCAAATATACTACTCTCCTTTAGACAAGCACACAGTCCTACATAGGTTCTGAGGCCCATTACCAGTAGCTATCTTGATATTCTGCTATTGAAATGCGCAACTCTATCGCCTCTTGTCAGAGCTGTCCATCGGGCTATTACAAGAAGCTGATCGACATCTCGCAAGGTCGGGAAGCAGCCTTCCTCGATCCGGACCCGCTTGTGCAGAGGCGTGCTGTAAAACTCTGGATCATGAATCACACAGAGTCGGAGTCTCGTCTGGGCCAGGTCTGTGTGCCCTGTCATCAACTGTGTGAGACTTGCAACGACGCCAGCACTCACAACTGTCTACACTGTAAAGCATTCCGATACAACGGAGTTTGTGTTGCCAAGTGCCCGTCTAGTAAGCAAGCACATTATTCCCCTATTGCAAATTGGTAGTCTACTATTTTCAGATAGTCTCACAGATTTCCCCTAACGACTAGATTAATTATGCTGAAAATGATTTTTTGATTTACCGAATCGTAGTGCAACAATTTCCCAAATATTGCTAATACTTCAATTATGTGCATGTACTTTTACTATAATGCATAAATTTACTACTTGAAAGTAGTATGTAGGTTTGATTAGTTTATAAAATATATCGACAAAATAGTAATTATTTTGGAAGTTCAATTTTATTGTAAAATGCATTACTAGACTAATATTTTTATAAATACTGAAAAGATAAACTGACAACACGACTCTGAGTCGCAGAAAAGTACTGGACATGGATAAAAATCTATGATTACAAGTACTAATCACATCTAAAAAATACTATCAATAAAGGAAACGGGAGATCCAGTGTACAACATCGCATGTACTTTAGCAGAATGGCTCCGGTGAATTAAGAACAACCTGACCGCCGAGAAGGTTTTAACTTAATTAGCACGGCATCTACTCGCTCTGTGATGGGGCAAATTAATACCTTTGAGCCGCGCGGCGCAGCACAAGAAATGGTATTCTTCCCATCCGATTCAAGTAAATTCCCAGCAAAAATTACCGCCTCGGGTAAACTTTTTAGACGTTCACAATCTCTGCAAAGGTCACAATGACAAGCAAAATATGTAAATCACAATTCGACTGTCCCAATAAATTCTGACAAATCCCCTCTCCTCTAATTTTAAGTTAATCGACCGGCTTATCGATTAGTCACATATCTCTGCTAGAAGATGAAAATAATTTACATTCATCTACATCATTTGGTATGTACATATAATAAGCACGGAAATATTCTAAAAGCTGATTAATTCCATTTGAACTTTAGCAAATTCGTTCATTGTCCCCAAGCCGTCCGCGGCTAATGTGATGAACAAGTCTCAGATCCACTTCGACTGGAGACCCGAAAGGGAATGTCGGCCGTGTCACGTGGAATGTCGCAAGGGGTGTGTAGGACCAACCGAGGCCCACTGCCGACATTGCCGAAATGTCAAAGTTTATCTCAACGATTCCATGGTAAGTTGGTATTAAGACGCAGTGTACATTGGTCAGGAAATCAATTTGTTGGCAAACGCGCCAAATCTATATTATTAAGCAAGCTACGTTATTCCTGAGGTCGTTGGGTCGGTCAGTCGCGTAGCATTAGAACACGTCCTCTGATTGGTCAGTTTGCTGACAGAGAGAGAGAGAGATCCAGCGCGACTTGATTCACTCACTCACAGGCTGGCTTAAAGCTGCATAGTCGGCCAAGATGATCTATTGATTTTCTCTCACTCTGGCGTAATCTATCTCGCGTTGAACACAAGCAAGACTATGGCGCTGCGCTAGCGGACACTGCCGCAGTGTGGTTGAACGTGCGCCAAAAACACGCTGCACAGCAACTGATACTCAACTTGAGCGCGTTGTGCTTTATTCGTAACAACACTTGCAGGCGTAGCTGCAGCGAACCACTGGTCATATATTATTCAGAAGGAAGCTCACGACAAGAGTAGTAACTTTACTTTAATAGAACTATTGTCATCTGCAGCCAGCCCCCATTTTGACGGATGGATTTCCGGTGATTTTTATGAATCCGATCGTAAATTATTATTATTCTGCATTGCTACTGGCTATTCTACTATGGGTAGTGTGATTATAATATATCAATTTTCTACCAAGAAGGGAGACGCCTTATCCATTATCAGATCAAGTAATTCTGAGAAAAATACCGGTAAGTCCACTGATGCGTCATCGAGCCTTTCTTCTTCTTTACACCACGCCATCCTCCGTCCTTGGAGATGTTGACGAGATCTTGCTGGTCCTGTCTAATGGTGGGTTCCGTCCGACCCACCCTCCTAAAAATGTCGCTTTCTTTCTTGGTTCCTTGAGCGCTGTTGAGACGTCGACAGTGTCCCCATAACCGGACGCTTGCGCTCTCCCATCTATAGGGCACAGGCACAGTAGGTGTTCCACCGTCTCCTCTTCTTCACACGTCGTGCAGAACGAGTCCTCGGCTCTCCCTGCTCACCAGAGTCCTTCTCTCGTCAACGATGAGCGGTTGCATGAGGATGTTGCATTCTTCCTTCCTAGTCAGCCGTGTGGTGTACAGGGTCTTTCCACCGCCAGTGTTCACAAACCACTCCTTGCACTTCCGTTCTTTGTATGGTGTCCTTCGTAACACTTCTGTTGACACTTCCTGTTGGTCGAGATTCGTTGCTTTGCTTGCTATCGTGTCCGCTCCTTCGTTACCACTGATGCCGCAGTGGCTGGGATCCGCATGATAAGGATACTGTGGTCTTTAGCCAACTCAAGCAGGGTCGTCCAGATGTTGTTCGCCCTCTTGTCCATTTGTGTGGCTGGTATGGTCTTTCCCTCAGGGCCATGATGGATGACTGGGAGTCCGTGTGGATGCGTATGGTTCTTCTCACATGTCTGTCCGGTGGGTCAATAGGGACGTCCTTCACCGCTTGCAGGGCTCGTTCTAACACTTTTAGCTCCACCTTCAAACTACTGAATTCAATATTGAAGGTTCCACCATTCTGAGAAGTAGGAGGAGGTATTGTTGAGAAATTATGTTCTGGAGCACTCGTATTTGATCTGTCGATTACTGCTCGTGCATTTGTCTGGACAGGAAACGCGGTTATTGTGTTCGAGGATGCTTCCATTTGTAAATTGTCAGTCTTACGTGCCTTCCTTCTCTTCCTCACGGCAGACCTGCCGCCTGCCTGAGTGTTTCCTTTCTTTACATACTAGACTACTATGAGTAGTGTAGTATTATTTGAAGATAAAAATGGAAACATTAGAAAAAATGACTGACAGCTTAAAACGACGTAACAATGAATGACAACAAGTAATTATCTAAAATATGTAATATATCCGCATAAATTCTCAAATTTTAGATTATCGGTTGAAAAAAACAGCGTGTTTGACTTCGGTCGGGACACGAACCCCGACCTCCGGTATGTGAAGCAACCGTGTTAATCTCTGCGCCATACATGCGACAATACAGCTAGCGTCAAACTAAAATTCTATTTCGAACGGAAGAGTGACGGACAGTCTATGGAGATACAATGAGGTTTATAACAATGTACGACCGGATTACTAAAGATCGCCTTGGGGGGGGGGGTGGATTGGAAACTCCCGAAAAGTACCACGATCAATTAATTACAATGGTCCATATATGGACCCACTTTGATTTCCAGTGGATCTGCAATGCCACCTGCCCCCATACGGCCCCCCACCCCCTGTCTGATCCGACGAGCAAAGGCGACTATGTGTGCAGCCCGGCTTTGCCCCACGACGATCTCGCCTGGTCCTCTATCAGCATCATGATTGTAGTGGCCGTGCTTGCACTGCCCTGCCTCATTCTCATCGTCTGGCTGGTGCGTCGGCGGTACGCTCACCAACGCTACAAGAGGAGAAGAGGTTCTCTCGAGGCTGAGGATGAGATAGCGGTGGGTAGAATGCGCTTGATAGATTTATAGGATTACTATTCGTTTTAATGTTGGTAAAAGCAGTTGGTTGTCATTTCAGTCATCCCTGGCTGGCGGCTATGGCAATCGACTGTTTACCGGATTATCCAGGTAGCACTCGGCACCGTGAAGCGGAAGAACACCCTAGTCGTAAATACTATAAGACTTTTTATTCCGCTAGTGAGTAATGTGAGTAGTATAGCCGCTTGAGCAGCTATAATACTGTGTTGGTCGAAAGAAGTGTGGAACAAGCATCAAATGTCATTTAAAAATCATTTAAATGAGTTGTTCATACTGCATAAGTGATAAATATTGAAGACTGCAGAAGAGACAGTACATTTTTTAAATACTCGTATATTTCTGTTTCGTCGGGTTTTTCAAGCTTTGTTTGCCCGACCAATGTCTCTGTCAAGTCCCCATGCCTTATCGTGGCCCGGGTATCCAGCCTCGCAGTCAAAGTGTTGCGTTTCCTTGGACCTCCTACAGTTTCTTTCTTTTTTATCTTCCACTCTCATTTTCTCTCTCCATCTCTGTTTTTTCAATCCCTCTCTCTCTCTTTTCTCTTCATCTTTGTTTCTCTCTCTCACACACTCTTTTTTATCCATCTGTTTTTTACCACCCTCTCTCTATTTCTTTTTATCTTTGTTTTTCTCTCTATCTTTCTTCTATCTCCCCCCTCTCTCTTTTTTCCTCACCATCTCTGTTTTTTCTATATCTCTCTCTTCCCCTCACTTTTCTCTCTTTTACTCTCTTTTCTGTCTCCATATTTGTTTTCACTCTTTTTCTCGCCATCTCTGTTTCTCTTTCACTCTTTTCTCTCGCTTGTCTTTTTATCTTTCCATCTGTTTTTTTCTCGCCCTCTCCATTATGTTTTTATCTATCTCTCATTTCTCTATCTTTCTTATCTTCTTTTTTCTGTCTTTCTTTATTTTTTTAATTTTCTCTATCTCTCTTCCACTTTGTTTTCTCGCTCTCTGGCTTCTCTCGCTTTTTTTTTTCTCTCTCTCTCTCTCCTCTGGAAAATACGGGAATTACATCAACAATGTCTCTGTCACATCTGTACAAACCAAAGGACTACAGTGTAGTGGGCCTCCCTCCTCAGTAAATGAGAGGTATTGAACATTACGACTCTTTGGGATGGTTCTCCCAGTAAAAACCGCAAAGTCCCACTACCGACTCAAAATAGCAGTCTCCAGCTTTGTCAGTCTCTTGCGCTTTGGTCGACCAAGTCGGAGCGACCAGTCATGGATGCTAATGCCATGATGCTCAAGTGGTTTGCGTGTTTTGACCTCTTTCACACAGCCCGGGAATGGACAGTGTAGTAGTGTTTTGCACACGCAGCACTCTATCCAAACCGATCCTAATCGATTGTCCATGTAACTATTTCAGCCACTCAACTCTACAACGACCGCTCCCAATATGGCCACCCTTCTGCTGATCACCGAAGCCCAGCTGTGGCGAGGCCCCGTGATTGGGTCGGGTGCTTTCGGCACCGTCTATCGGGGAGTCTGGACACCCGAGTCGAAGGGCGGCAGTCAGTCGGAGAGCATTCCCGAGAACAATTCCTCCCGGAATTCCTCCACCTTGAAAGTACCGGTTGCTGTCAAAGTGCTCTCCGATTGTTCCGATCCCAGCACCAGTCGAGAACTGCTCGAGGAAGCTAAGGTCAATTCCCACATATGGATTGCGTTAAATGTTTTATTTTACTCTTGCAGCCTCTTCCCAGACTCTAATGATGTCGGCTACACCAATCAACACATTTTCTATACCCGTCATCTCCATATCATTCTTTACACAATAGACCCATCCTTTCCTTGGTCGTGACTATGATGCATTAATTTTTTCACTGGGTCCTCTTGATCCTTCTGGAAACATGGTCCCACCAGCGTTGCCCCGCCTTGAGCTTCTTTTCCACTACATCTACCACCCCACATATTCTCCTAATATCTTATTTGTTCCCTCTTTTTATTCGAGACACTCCTGAAATCCATCTGAGCATGAAGTATTTTCTATTCACCACTGTTGACCCGCATTCTCACCTGCATAAAAGAGCAATATTATCGACATGAATTCAGATATTTTCTTTCCATAAAATAATTGTACACGATAAATAAATTTTATGTTTTGTATCGTATTATTTAAAATTTCAAATCGTTTTCTGCATTTAATAATGATTTGAAATTATAACAGTACTATAGCTGGTATACCCGGCGTTGCCCGGGAGGAAATGAAAGCTTCTTGTTTGATAATTAATTTCGCAAATGAATCTGCTTTTGGCGCACTATCCGCGTTCTACGAGTGGAAAACAATGATGCATCAAAGTGCTACTCGCTACCATCGATTAACATAACAACAAACAAAGAAACGTTTCACAAAAAACATAACCAATACATACTACAACTGCCAGATTCCATTTCGACATTCTGTAATATACTGATATAGCATTGCACCAATCGCCTACTACAGAATTCAAACTCTCAATTCTATAGTATCGATTTAGTAATAGCATTTTTTGTCTGCCCTTAGTTTTGCTCTGGGGCCAGCCGCTCAAAATCGATGCCCAGACACACACACCGACAACTCTACTTCGTATACAGTATATACTGTATAGATGTCGCCCCTAAATTGTAAGAAAATTCGCGGAAATGAGATATCTGGCCTGTCAGATAAAATGGTGCGGTGCAGTGCTTATAAACTCAAAATGGACACCGATACATTTCTGAGCTGAGTAATTCGTTCCGGGATGGGTTAAATAATCTTTACAGGTGTTTGAAGATGTCGATAAGGAAATCGTTCATGTTTTACTTCTTTCAGGTTCTGATTATTCGGTTGATATATTGTTCTCTATCCTGATTCCAGGTGATGGCCTCCGTGTCGCATCCCTGCTGTCTCCGCCTGCTAGCTGTCTGTCTGACTGCTCAGCCCCAACTGGTCACCCAGTTCATGCCCAAGGGCTGCCTGCTGGACTTTGTGCGCTGTCGCCGGTCCAGTTTGGGCAGCAGAGCCCTTCTCCAGTGGGCCACCCAAATCGCCGCCGGAATGGCCTATCTGGAGAGTCGGGGGATCATACACCGTGATTTGGCGGCGAGGAATGTCCTCGTACAGAGTCCCAAACAGGTACTGCACATCTGGAGAGTGAGGAAAATATTACCGTTTTTCAAGTTCAAATTTAACAAATGTAAATTCAATTTTGTCAGAGTGGATTTTTATAATACTGTACTACCTGACATTGTTTCAATACGATTTAACAAAGTCAATTTTGTTCTCGAATGTTTCGAAAATTTCAGGATTTAAAAACACACAAATTCGTCGCGAGAAGATTCGATTTTTTCCAACTTTATTCAATTTCGTTCGATAGCGTATGACATCCACAAAACCTTGGCTCTCCTCCTAACGCAAAGCGCACAATGATGTTCCTGCTATGGGAGACAGGAACAAGAGTTATGAGCATACTAAAATACGAATCGTTTCTAAATATGGCTCTATTTTATTCAAGGACAAATGCCTTATACCCAGTTAGAGCAAGGAACTGACTGTGGATCCCAAAATGTTCGGCTCACTTTACCACCTTTTGTTGGTCAAATTGAGAACTTTTCAGAAGAAATTGAGATGTATTCAGGTCTCGATTGAGAATCGTTTACGGTAATTCACTGGTGCTTTTATGCACTACACACATCGCAAATGCTTTAACATCTTCCAGCCGGGGTTGTCTTAGTGACTGATAATGCGCCATGTTACTCAAAACTTGCGGAATGCACTGCAACATATCCTGGACTACGTAATTATATTGAAACTCGGGCCATACTCGCCGATGTTGGACCCTATCGAAACAATATGGAGTAAAGTTGAAGCCAGGATCATCAATCGTGGAATGAGAGTGCCAGACATTGCACCTCCACAACTTTGCGAACAGCGGTTTTTGTACTTGGAGAACCTAACTGCATGATGACGCTTTTCTCACGAACAACGGTCAGGATTGTGTGAATGCTGTCCAACCACAGACTTCTATATTAATAAATGTTAATAAAATGTTAATATAGAAGTCTGTGTGTCCAACACATCGCATCATTTTTGCGGCTGCTTTAATTATGGACAACCTGGAAATTGGGGCATGATTTTCAAATCGATTAATTCATTACATGGAACACTATCTGCCAGTTTCACGGTTTGACACGCTTATATTGTTTTGTTGTTTATTATGTTGCGCTGATTAAATGATGATAACGTAATTGTTTGATTAAAATATAATCTATTTCATTAATCACATTTTCATCTGAATAATTCTCACTTTGATACGAAAACTTCACAATTTGACCGACAAAAGGTGCAGTACACGACTAGTTTCGTCCCGATTGGGTCTCATCGCAGCCGCTGTGGTGACACTAGTTGTCGGACCTCCTGGTTTGACTTGTAGTAATAGTAAGGAACTTTGGGATCCACAGTGTCGGCCTATATATTTGTTAGCATTAGATCTCTGGGAAATCTATTGTAAAGTTCTCGTATGCATTTATTGCAGGTGCGTATAACGGATTTCGGTCTGGCCAAAGTTTTGGACACGGACGAACAGGAATACCGGGCAAGAGGCGGTCGCATGCCGATCAAATGGCTGGCTCCCGAATGCATCCAGGACAGAATTTTCTCGCACAAGTCCGATGTCTGGGCTTACGGTAGGCTACTGGCATGGTTGTTTCAGAGTTTAATTTATGATAAATATAGTTATCAAGGCGATGTGGAACTGCAAAGATAGTGCTAAAAATTTAGATTTGACTATGCTTAATGAAGACTCAAAAAGTTGAACAATAGGCATTTTCTAGCGTCCTTTCGTAAATATATCGGATTGTATTTGTCACACTATACTAGTTGCTCGATGGGACATACATTCACAAGAACATCACTCATATGCCCAAGCCTAACCAAGATGTCCTGTATAGCCTCGTGTATTCGCACCACCGCTCAAGACACCGTGTGCGTCGAGGCACTATGGAGGGTTACACGACTGTCCCCCAAGAGAGGGTGATCACGTGAGATGAGGGTTAGACTCGGCAAGTATTTACGAACTCACTTAATCAAAGACAGTGGCCCGCTGCAGCTACGCGTGCAAGTGTTGTTATGAATAAGGCACAAAGCGGTCAAGTTGAGTATCAGTTGATGTGCAGTATGTTTTTGGCGTACGTCCAACCGAAGGCCCGGCAGTGTCCGCTAGCGCAGCTCCGTAGTCTTTGCCGGAGTGAGAGAGTGTGAGTCGCGATAGAGAAAGCCAATAGATCATCTTGGCCGAGTGTGCAGCTTTAAGCCAGTTAGCCTGTATGTGAGTGAGTGAATCAAATGAAATGGCAATTATAAAGCAGTCTCCATTGCCTTTTTCTCTCTTCTCCTCCTGGCCGCGGCTTTGACAACCGGTTCCACTCCTAAATGAATCCGTTCTTGGTTCTCCAATACTGCATGACAATACGACATGTTAAAATGGCAGTAGAATTTTTAGTAAGAATAAAATAGTTGTAACGTCATTTTTTGTGATGCAAAGCCTTCTAAATGTTTTTTATCATTCGACTTCCATACAGAACGACACAGATTCGACGTCGCTTTTATCGTGGTAATTTTTTATTCAATACTTCCCTTCTAGTACATTTTATTTATTTATTTTGCAATTTTTCTCTTGTTTGTTTTACGTTTTATTTTTATATATTTATATATACGCTCTTTACTGCCTGTGTGTTTTCTCGCTTCGTGAAAACTATATTATCATTTTTATCGTTCAGCGACTTGCACCACCTAATATCCGATTGACCATTATATCTAGCCAGCTGCTCTCATCCATCATGGAATAACCGAAATGTAGCGATTTTGTTGCACAAGTAATGTAATTGAGTCCTCTGGAAATGAGGTCTACTTGTATAATTTATTTCAGTTCACTCATTTAACTATATACTGAATCCGCCGACAATTCTTTCGATCTTAATTAGATTAATATTAAACGCGTCCGCTAGCTCGGAAGGTAACCAAAGAAATATCACCTGCCATAAAGGTTCAAATCGAATGCTGTCACCATTTCCCATGAAAGCATTACAGATCGCATATCATCAATAACAGGTATAAAATGACGTAAAGTCTTATAAAGTCACTAAAATAACATAAAAACGGAACCGGTGAATCCCATGGCGCGTGTTTAATGACGGGCAGCGCACTGCGCGGCTGTTTCATTGGTGCGGGCTTGAAACAGTAGTGAAGTGTCTAATTGTTGACGGGTAGTGCGCTGTGCGAGGGTTTCGCAGTCGCGTTCACGGGATGTTGTCGTGCAGTTGCTCTTAAGACGAGCAGTGCTTTGTTGAGTTGTTTCTTCGTTTCGATGCATTCTCTCTTTTGACAGCTCGTGATTGGGAGCCATTAGTTGATTTTCTTTACTTTGGCATTATGTGGCAAACTTTCTTCGAATCAGTAATCAGCAAATCTATCAATAATCAATAATGGGAAATACAATATGATTGTTGTCAGTAAGGTGTTCTTTGTCTCCACAGAATTCCATTAAGATCGCATTTCACCAGGTATATAAGGGGCGTATAGTTTTACTAGTCTCAAAAGGGACATAAAACAGAACCTATATGCCACATAGTGCATGCCCTGCCCCGCCATTCAAAGTGCGCGGGTGCCCAAAATTTCATCTCTCTCCGATTGATGATCTACGAGGAGATGGCGCACACTCAGAAAGACAAATAATTTTGGGAAGCTCTCCATGTAATCATACACTGAGGAGGAAACGAGCTTTACCGGTAGCGATATTGTTTGTTTAGCGAATAGTTTATGCACTTGCATCCTTGCATTTTGTTATTCGATAGGGGTGACTTTGTGGGAGATTTTCACCTTTGGCCAACGCCCCTACGAAAACGTGCGAGCGTGCGATCTGCCCGCCCTCCTCGAACGGGGCGAACGCCTATCCCAACCACCCTGCTGTTCTCTCGATGTCTACACAATTCTCGTCCAGTGTAAGTAGAGTATAGTAATCGATATCGGACCGCTAACTGCCCGTCATTGTATACATATGATGTTTTGTGGCACCGGAAATATCAACAGAATATGATTGGTTGATTTGAAAAATGTTTTGAGAAAATAGAATTTAAAAATAAATGCGAATTCTGTGTTCAGTGTAAACCGCGAACCACGCCCAAACCCGGTTGTTAGCACTATTTATATTCTCATTGATTTCTGTAAATTTGAATTCTTTAGTAGTCGCAAGATAACTGACATGTCCGGCTTGAAAGTCGGGGGAGACAATTACAACAGCATTCGTTTTGCTGAATATATAAAGTTTAGTGTATTCCTAAACTGATATCCTATTCCAACGATATATATAAAC
The DNA here is from genome assembly GCA_032274565.1 of Nematoplana nigrocapitula. NCBI lineage: Eukaryota > Metazoa > Platyhelminthes > Proseriata > Nematoplanidae > Nematoplana > Nematoplana nigrocapitula. Next base: position 878 of record JAUYWV010102352.1, on the reverse strand, counting down.
TGTGTTAACTAACCAATTTTAACCAAGGAATGGTCTATGGACCTAGTTAGATAGGCGCGTGTATGCGGTCGAATATCTGTTTGATGGTTTGTATATAGGGGGAGGGGGGAGCTTGTCCTTATTTGTATGCGGTTTAGCAAGTCAGTAATAGATAATACGGGTTGAAATGGCATGCAGTTCAAATTATTTGGTTTCAATTCTCCTGGTGTGGACAAATCTTGCAGCTGGTTATTGTGCTTTGTCAAAATTAGTCAGAATGGAGTGTAGTCCAGGAATCGGATCACGGGAATGTGCGAGTATTTGTCCTCAGTTCTAGCGCTGCATGGCCATTCTTTTTGTTCTCGAATCGCAGTATATAGTTGGTTTTATTGTGTTTTACTTTTTGGTTTAATTTTTTCTTTCATAATTAGTGCTTTGTAAATCATATTTCAGGTTGGTTGCTCGATGCCGAGAGTCGTCCAGGCTTCCAAGAACTAGTGGAAAAATTCACGAAAATGAGCGAAGATCCGGGCCGCTATTTGGTAATTGAGGTAAGCTGCAGAAGAGTGTGTATCAGATTTCCGGCCTCGGTTAGACAGGCCCGTGACTATACGGCGAACGTTATATCTGCCTCATCTCGGAGATGTGAAGAGATGAACTGATGACTCTGCCTCAGCCCAACACCTTTCGACAGGGGCGAGACCTGAATTAAAAAAATAACCTGCTTGGCTAGCTGCTGTCACCGCCAGTTCGGTGGTGGCGCGGGTTCGATTCCCGCTGAAGACATTATTTACAGTCTGGTTGATCCGCCTATCCGGAGACTCCTAGGTGGTGTTAGATTGTGAAATAACCTGGTTCTAACACCTCGCCAGTCCATAAGATTGGTGTAAACCCTCCAG
>JAUYWV010102341.1:0-13347 GCA_032274565.1 Nematoplana nigrocapitula | reverse complement strand
GGGTTCGAATCCTACTTCTAACATACATTTTGGATATGTTATACGACTTTATTTCTTCATAACAAGATCGCTAATGACACACTAATAAACACGAAGATATAAAGTCTCATTTAATACTTTCTTAGCAAGTTAGTGAATATTTGTTTCCAAAAATCAAATTTATCATTCAGATTGAGTGAGTGGAAAATTTCTCTCACAATTATCGGTGAGGGAAAATATTCTAAACAAATTCGAATATACGAAATAATAACAATCGTTGGAAAAAATACTATTTTGTTCATACTCATCCGGCAAGGTTCTAGTTAAACAGGTAATTTATGCAGTCATTGTGTCTTAACACAGTTCTTCTCCAATTATGTCAGACTTTCTAAAATTTCGATTCTTTCCTACTGGCGTTATTCACTCAATTCTATAGCGTTGTCAAAGCTGCCATATCCAGACAGTTATAGCACCTATAATTCCTTCAAAACCAAAGTGCCGGCGCTTTAATCGCACCTTTCTTGACGTTGTATGTTTTTTCTTTATCGAAAGTAAAAAATGAGTATGCAGACATCTATTCTTTTCCAAATATATCTTCTTTTGGTCACTAGTTTTCAATTGAAATGGCGTTATTAAACTCTGAGTTCCAAGATAAAACGTAGAAAATTAATTATAACTAAAACATTTTCTCTTACACCACAAGGACTAACGTCACGCATATTCCAATTTCGTTCAAATAAAACCAAACAAACTATTCTTTTATCATTGCTACATGCTATACTACTATGAATAGTGCAATATTGTATGAAAAATGAAACATCTATCGGGATTGATAGTTTAAGAAAGTAAAAATACAATAGATATTTACTGTAATATAAATATATTTTTGGTATCCATTTCAATTGCCGTTTCAATTTAAAATAGCAACAAATTACTGTTCATCTCAAAACAGATAATTAACTCACGGCTGGTCTCGAAACTTGCAATCTTCTACATAGAAGACCGAGGCCCTATCCATTAAATTACGTCATTCTAAAACACCTATAAAACAAATCAAATATTCTTCAATAAAGATGCGAGCACGCTGTTGAAAAGTGATGCTGGATGGCAGTGTGGGAGAATTTGATATTTGCCTGTTATTTCTATAGTGGTTCGACCATTGAAATATGAGGCAAGTGGTGACAGGCCACGTTTAGAAAGGCGGCGAGCCGAAAGAGTCTGACATTGAAGACCAAAGCAGGAAAATCAGGAAAAGACCCACAGAAAGAGGAAAATTGACAATTGAGACGTAGAACTGTTGCAATAAAGGTGGGACGCAAGAAGACGAGGGAGAGATAGAGAGCAACCATTGGATCTAATATTTTGGAGGGGTTAACGTGCGAAGTTTGAGCACAGAGACAAAATACTGATGGAGCATGAAGATGAAGAAGGAGGGGGTGATCTGAGGAGAGAAAGAAGCTTCATTGAGAGCAGTCACATTAGGCTGTGAATTGCTTGACCGTGGAACAGGGTGGAAAAGTCCAAAACCGAGGAAGGAGAAGGACACGGCAAACGTTAGGCACAAATGAGTGCAATCAGCTTAGTGATGGAACTAGAGAGTTGAGGGCCAGAAGAGATGAGAACGTGAATATATCATTTAATATATACAATAGCTGTTAAACGTCACTTCGCGCAATTTAAATAAATGCTCGTAATAAAATTTAAAGAGTCATACTACGTGTAGACTGCGTCTTTTTGTCTGTGACTGAATGGAATAATAAAATATAGAATATAAAATGTGAATATTTAAGGCATCATATGAACCAAAAAAAGCGAATGAATACAATCCGTCCTCTGTGTTATTCCATCTTCTAATAATATAATGCCATAGAATGGTTTCACCCGTGTATCTTTAATCGCGTGAATTTAACTGAAGTTAAAAAAATCTAGTTTTGGTCAACTATTGGCAGAGTTTGCAAAACATTTCCAAACATGCTTATTAATATCGGGTCATGCTCACGCGAATTTGTTTTCTAATCACACAGAACTGCTCACCCACCTTGACCAGAAGAGAAATTTCCAGTTATTAAACAACCAAGCACGACGCCTACGGAATATTATTTTAAAAATATAAACATAGACGGGTGGCACACGCCTTCAAAACAAAACCTGAGCAGCATTAGAATGAGTCACATTGTTTATTAAAGTATTGACCGCCTTCCTTCTATCAAGAGGTGTGTGACTAGGTTGATTGAATAGACTGCGTGCAAACTACAGTACGTGACAGAAAATGAAGGAAAACTAAAAGCAAAAGATCCATCTGAAGAATCATATTTTTGAGACTATATAGTGATGATCATCAGGCTTTTCTCCAAATAGAACAGAATTATTAGAATTTAATTAGGAAACTTTCCGGTCAGAGTGGATGAAAGAGATCTGCAATGTGTAACTGAATGATTCAAACTACAGGGACCTTATTAGATTTGCCGACTTTCCTAGCGACTGGGTTTTGCTGTCTTCCTGAAATTGTTAACTTGTGCCTGAGTGTTTAGCAGGAAACGCACTTGCACTGTTCGTTAATGTTCACGGAATAAAACCTTATATTATAAGTTAAAATTCTATGTACTTAATGAGGAAATTAACTACAAACACTACTCAAAATTGTAAAGCAGTCCAATTATATTTGTATCTGGAAATGTAAAGACAGGGGTGGGTCCGAGGGGTCCGGATCCATCCCAGCTCACAAATGAAAATAAAGTCTAGAGTACAGATGATCGCTTTTATACATATGTAATAAGCAAATAACAAACTATGCGATGAAATATGCACTCATCTAATAAACAGAAATTTGGCTTCTTATCGATAGCCGCGGAATATGCCTCAAATGCAAGGAAACGCACTTGAAATTTCAAAGTTTTCTTGGGAGGATTATTCGACTTTCAGTTCGGAACCATCCCTGCTATTTTTACTGCACACGCCCCTGGTAAAGAGTGTTATTTGAAAGCAAATCTAAGCATCACATTAACCTAAAGTCTAACTCAGCGCATACATACATACTGTATTCTCTATTATTGCGTATGACCAATAGACTGGATTTTCAACAAGGAAATTGACGATGAAATTAGAGCATCGAAGTACTGGTGCTATAGAAGAATTCTTATGAACAGTTGGTGTAAAAAAAGAGTTTTACACGGAAAAATATTGCAAATGATGGGAACTGACGAAAAGTTGTAAAAAGCAGCAGAGAAAACAATACGATTTGCAAGCCAACTAAGTACTTAGAATTTCCAGCGGGAGTTTGCATAAATTCATCTTGAAAGGATCGATCCATGGAAAGTGTGACGGAGATCAGAGAAGAATATGGGTCGACGATGTAGAAGATTGGAGTATGACAGTAACTATTGGAGAAACTAAAATGAAGGTCGAAAAGAAATATACGTGACGCGGAATTATTGCTTAACTTTGGAACGGAGACGACTCCGCATGTTGGTGATGATGAAATAAAGATAATAAATTTAGTCAGAAAACAGAAAGTTTTTCATCCTAAGACGATATCCATCATTGATTAAATGTCTGTAATTTGTGATACGGATTTTAAGATTTTTTAACGGAGAGGAATAACGACTACACATACGGCGACGTTGCCTGAAAAAACGATTACTGTTGTAAAAATAATTTCTGACATGGCAGTGTCAATTTTTTCTGATAAAATTTCAGTCGTGAATAATGCAAAATAATTTGTTCATGTGTGACATTTCTAAAAATGCAAATAAATTGTAATTTACATCTCTACTGGTGACGTCATTGATTTTTCCGTCAATCAATCAGTAAATGATATATTGCTTTAGGTCCTTGTATTTCATGAGTTTATAGAAAATTAACTTTAATTCTATGTTTTTATATCGTTATTTTGTAGTCAGTAACATCTCATAATGTCATCACCATAATGCTATTAGGAAATTCTTACTCAAAATACTTCTTTCTCTTTAGGTGTCACGGTTATATACCTTATAGGGACAGACACACTATTATGCTTCTTGATTATATATTTGTCTTTTTATTCTCTGGTCGACTTCAATTGGTTTTCACTTTGTATTTTCCATTATTCAGAAATTCCTCAATATCCACCTTTATACAAGAATGGTACCAGGATAAATGGCGTTTTGTCACAAAAAGTAATCTAAAGAATATTGAGACCAGCCTTTCTTCATCCCTTCTTGAACTAGTCTTTTACGAAACATTTAAGCAATGAACAATTCGCTTTCAATATACAACCAACGTTGTAATTAATAGCGACGAAGAGGATCGACATATGTGAGTGAGAGTAGCTGTGGAATTGAAAAGTTTCGTTTTATCACCTTTTATTTTTTGTATGCAGGGCATATCACTACACCCGTTTCTTTCAATTGCAAAACTGTCATCTCGGAGGAAAAAAAAAATTACTTTACGTCTGCGTCCTAATTATTAAAATAATGATTAAGGTATTTCTGTTTAAGTCCTGAGCTTTTCCAACCTCTTTTGTACTTGTATCTGGGAGTACATTGATGCAACAAATGTGATCGTTGTGGTGTTTCATGAAAGAAAACTCATCAGTTACGTTTTCATGAAGCAAATGAGTGGGATGCTTACAGCGGTGATCAGGTGCTCCTCGTACCCAACAGTTTATTTGACACAACTAGCAGTACACATCGTTTTGTTGAAAATTGATAAATGAGAATTATATGAGCAGTTTAAGACCTGTCCCCTCTTTCCTCGTACGAAGTATCAACTAAAACCAAAAACTCAAATTCCGAAACAATCCTTTTACAAATTAATCTTTGGCGGTCTTTAGAAATACAGCCGTAAATTAAAACTTTCAGCATTCCTACAGTTTATACTACTAAAAAATTAAGTGAAAATATAAATGAAACTTAAAATGTAACACATAATAAACGACGATGACGTATATAAATACAGTATACTAGTTAGTCAAAGTAAAATTATTTCCATAACAATTTTCAGTATATTTTGGTTGAAAAAGATCACAAATTTCTGTTGAACTAAAGACATGTAATTAACTCAAGCTTCAAGTTGAAATCGACTGTGAAAATAAAATAAGCGGAACGTAGAGACAAACAACAGATTATTCCAGCATTATGAAGCAATGATCATCAGATCATTTTACTCGACGAGGATAATGACTTTTCTAATAGACGCTTCGGTTTAAGGGATATTCTTATTTTTCTCTTCACTGTGTGTGTGTGTGTGTGTGTGTGTGTGTGTGTGTGTGTGTGTGTGTGTGTGTGTGTGTGTGTGTGAATCAAATGCTATTCACGTATGGTGTGAGTTCGATTGGGTGCAATGCGTGTCTGTATCTGATTGGAAATGATTCATTTGTTTGGTGAGTACTTTCAATTCATGACTGTCCTAATAAATTCCCCTGAACAAAATCTCTACAAAAAGTATAATAAAAACAAAGCTTAGTGTTAAATCTTTTATCAAGTAGATTCTTAGATACAGGTCGTATGTCTTCACTGCTTATAAAGAAAAATCACAAAAGTAAAACGCAGTTCTAACAGTGTAGTTTTTATATGGGAAGACGCGTTCTTTCAAAAGCTTTGCTTTTCATTTATTTCTGACTAACTTATTGGCATATTGGTTAATTGTACTGTGAAAACAGTATTACCTTGCGGCATAATTATAGTACTAATAAGTATGTATGTAAATGTGAATAGTCATAAAGACTTGAAGGTTAATGCATGGTGGCAGTTATATATTTGGGACATGCAGCAGACAACAAGGTGTATATGTAGGTAGGGCAGTAACACACGATGTTCAGCTGATAGCGGATGTCAAAGTGTCACGCGCATGTGCCTAAATTGATTGATTGATTGATTCATCTTCAAACGAAAATAAATACATGTTCAGGCAACTGCAGTGTGTATAATCCCATAAGAGAATCATTCTCCATTACCTAGTAGGTTTATACTGAAGAGAGTTGAAAAATATTTTCCTTTTTTACTTTTAAATTTCAGTTATAAAACTGTTTATTATTTTATGAATGCCTAATTTTGTAATGGTGTTTCAGTCTTACTTTCATTCTTTTAAAAAATATGTTACTTTGTCCTTATGAGATGTACTCAACGAGTTCAAATATACCTTCGTCAAATTAAAAAAAAAAATTAAAACAAATGCAAAAAAGTGCAAAATACTAAAATGAAACACTATACTTCTTCGATCAGCGAATCATGGACAAAAATATGTTACCATTATATGCGATTTTTTAATTAATTAAGAGATTATATGTGCATGTTAATTGTCAACAATAATCATATACAGCATTAATTAATTCAGATATACAGATTAAATAAGTTAAATTGCACCTTTCTCCCGATCTAAAAGTTTATAACCGGGTTCCTATTCTCCTGCTGTCATTGCACAAGTACTGATCTGACAGCGGCCGAAATTATACAGCAATAGTCTTCAATATACTTCTTGAGGATGGCGATTTCCTCTATGGAGGAGGGACGTAACAGGGCTTATCTGGGATCACTGGTGAGGCGGTATTCCCTTGCTTTGGGAAATTTGATTGAACCAACGTCACTCACGGATTCTTTCTCCTATGTGGAAGAGGTATGGGTTTTTTCTATGTTAGGCTTGCCTCGTATACATAAAGTACAAACTGACTGTGAGGATTAATATTTTAAATATTATGGACAAGTTGTTGGTCTACTGGATTGGCTGGTGAAATCACAACTCGAAGCAAGATTATTTGTACTGCTGATTCCGTGGCTATCAGAACCATAGTTAGGAAGTGGTGTATGTGCGTATTTTTGAATGTATCCTTTTTAGTATTTGACGTTTTACAGCTGTCCAAATGCATTAAATTATAGCAAAAGGCGAATTTTCTTTCAGTGAAAAAGATGGCATCTATTACTCATCTCTTATGGGTAATATAAGACACCTATGAGAAAGAATATTGAACCCAGAAGAGCAGATATGTGAAGTGCATGGATGGCGTCTGGTGAATTATAATCGCACAACGGGGAATCATTCGAGTTACTTAAATTTAGTTCTTGTCCATTTAACTGAATATCAGAATATCAGTGAAAATGACCCTGTATATTGTAAGTTAGAGATCCTTAGTTAACGGAAAAGCATTGCTATTGTCAGAGGAAGTGTGGAAGTAAAAGGCATGAATATGGGTGTTAGAATGTGTGGAATTCCGGTAGAACTAAAAAAGAGAATTTTAAAGAAGAGAATCTGTTTACCAAGATGTCTACCAGTGGGTTTTCGTTTAAAATGTTCCTTTTATTCCCAATCCTTTGGTGCTTCTATGAGATCACCTCTTTCACTCGTTTTAGTCAACCTCTTTCTGCAATTCAGATCCGTCCATCTATGTAGCTTCGAGACGTGCATGAATGCTTTGCCATTAGGAATGCCTCATGAGACATGTTGACAAGTTTACTTGATGTCTTGGTTTACAGATTCGTTTTACGCTCTTTTCTGTCTATCGTATAATCCCACACATTACAACACCTAAGTATGTATATCATGCCTTTGCTTCTAGTCTTCCTTGCTCAAATCCACTGCTCATCGCTCCCATTTTCATTGTTCACTAAGGATCTGTGACCCACAACTTATTGACTTGGATATTTATTTCCTCACAAAATGAGAACGTTTGGAATCTGTCAAGACAAAATCATGGACGTCTTCTCTTAACACCTGGATATAAAACTATGGAGAAATACCATTGCTCAGTGTGCCTAGAAGGTTGTAATATTTTTCAGATATGAAGACCAAAATTTAGAAAGCTTCACCGGGCATAGTTGGAAGAGAACATCTGCTATCAAGAAATAGCGAATTCTGGGTTAGTTTCTTCTGCTGAAATGCGGTCATTTAACAGATGGCAGAGCGACACGACAGCTAATGAATATATTCATGATTTCTAAAATGAAAAAGTGCAAGTGTCTTAATTCACGAGGCTATCAGGAATAACAAAATCAACTAAAACTGGTTTTCCTAACATTCACATTGTTGGAAATTCATCCTATAACATTCTATCTTTAAAAATACATACTTCGTTATGTATTCATTATGTTTCTAGCGGTAGCTGAATGAAATACTTTCACTATCCCGGTTCTTTTAAAAGTTTGAAAATTTTAATTTATTAGTCATATTTTAAATAACTGGTTTTTATTTGGTGCATATGTTTAACATTATTTGTGAAATTGTCAAATAAATTGTCAAAAAAATGGCATTGCAGGTTGGAAAGTTAACTCAGTAATATGCGGTTTAAAATTATTTATTTTTTGGTTTAAATCAATAAGTTAGGGAACAGATTGTGAAATTCAAATCTACATAAATAATAAAATTCCGTAATTCATGAAAAATACTTTTCCAAAAAATAAGTGAGTTAATAACATTATAAGTGTATGTTTTTGTACTTAATAGATACATATTTAAATTTAATTAATCGACTTTAAAAACGAACACAATTTTTTATCGGTTCAGAATCGTCTTTCTGGTAGTTTTTATTTCGTTCTCTCTTTTTGTTAAATTGCGACTCAAAATTTGCACTTCAGGCGAGCAACCCTGAAACTCTAATTATTTTTTCTTCTTCTCAGTATTCCAAAGAACAAAAAATCAGCACTAAAAATCAATACGAGCTATCGTGAGCAGCAGCAGAATAAGTAATTTGCAGCTGCAATTTTAACAGCCAAAGCAAAGGCTTTTCGTCCGCAAACAGAAAATGCAAAGTGGTTGGCCAAACGCTAGGGCCCTATGGGACAGCGGTTTACATCCACCACTATACGTGGTGATGGGTTTTCTGCCTGGGAGATGGGGAATTTGTTTTACGAATACACACATTTGAAGTCACTTTCAAACAATTTCTCTTGCCAAAGAGCGTCCTTTCTATGTTTCTTATCTTTGGCTCCAGGCAACCCTTTGAGAATTTGAGCTCATTTAGCCACTTGTATACGTAGGCGTAGACGTGTATATGCCACAATTTTTGTGCCTTCTCAGCTAAAAATAACACGAATATAGTAGTTTCATATATTCAATATATATGCAAATAAAGATGCACTTTACTATGAAGAAAACAAACAGTAGAAATGATTTCAATTAATTTTGGATTATACAAAATTTGTGACAAAGTAGAAATCATTTTAAAATATAATTACACATTTTTGGGGGATCGACTTTCCTATCTTTGTTGAAATCGATTTAGTCGCAAACAATTAATTGCAACTGATTTTATGGATTATCTGTAGTATACAAATTTATAATTCAACTCTATACAATTTATTTACGTTTGTACTTCTCCAAAAAATTTTCTTTCCTATCAACATCCATTTATAGAAACCAGTTCTAAGACTATAAATCTTCCGCTGCTAGGTAGTCTCATATGCATATTGCTAGTATACCCGGCTTTTCCCGAGAGAAAATGAAGGCTTCTTGTCTGATAATATTGCATCAAAAAGGTTTGAATACATCAACTTGAGTAGACACGCGCGCCAAACAATGTAAGTTCGGTTTGGCGGTGTTTGGTAGGCAAAAATTACAGAAAGGCTAATATTTATTTTTGGCTATTCTTTTAAAAAATAGCAACAAGCTGCTATTGGAAATTTAATCACAAAACTACATGCCTACCAAAGCGGTTTGATACCTACCAAATTCTACTGCTATTTTTAAAACAGAAAGTCGTCGCATCTGTTTGGCCGAAAGGGCAACCAATCAAATTACACGGAAATCCATATTCTTTAATTAGACGTGTCTACTCTAGTATACGTATTCCATCCTCATGGTCAGCATTGCCTACTACAGAATTTAGAATTAAAATTCCTAATTCTGTAGTATCGCTCGTCTTAGTAATAAGACGACTTTGACTACAATTACCGCTACTGCTATATGTGTAGATCACGCTATCGGCAGCACTCCTCCTAGAGTGCGTTATCCCTATCGTGAATCCCTTTAGGATATTATATACCTGCCAAATTTCATCGTCCAATATCCAATAATCTTTGGAGAAAATATGCAGCAGACAAACACACAAGAAATTGCTTTATTAGCATGACTAAAATAAGAAAATAACAATTTGTCTGCATTCTTTTTCTAATGAAGCTACTCATCTGTTGTTGCAACTTTGAATTTTCCTTTTACATAATTAGAATGCTTACACAGGAAAATCTATTTTCTCCACCTTTTTTAAATAGCCAAAAAACCTATGAATTGTGAATAACTCTAAAATTCATCAAAGTTTAAAGGGACTTTCAATTATAAGTTGTATCCAAAAATATGTCCTATATTAATAATCTGGTCGAAGCAAGTTTTAACAGTTGACAGATACTGCTATATATCTATCACCTGGATTAATTATTTATTGGTTTCATTTGACTAGCACGGAGAATACAATTGCTTTTTATCACTATCACACATTGACGCGACACCAACCCATTCAATTCCTTCATCTATTTGCTCTAAAAGTCACAACACTTCAACTTCTTCGCGGCCAAAAAATGCTGTCAATCAACCACCCAACATAATTCAACTTCGTCTGTAAATCGCTATAGATTCAGTGTCACTTTCTTAGGACTGTCTGTGGCTGGAGGTTGGAATGAAGAACAGAGAGAACGGGAGAAAGTCTGAGAAGTCTGCAAGGACAGGGACCGCATTATCCTCTACAATTCTCCCGCGTTGCGTGTGAGCTATTGACGAACCGAAATTACCACCCGGATTTCCTTCCAATAATAATGCAAGTCCTGATGGCGGCGTACTGCGCGTATCTGATAAACTATAACATCTAACAAGCTGTTCTCTCTGGTGAACGGATGATGCGAGATCGGCCGACGAAGCATAACAGACAGTCTATTGCCTATATCTACACGAGTCATATACATATATGTGCAGTGAATATTCCCTAGCTTGCTTTGCTTGCATGCTTTTGATTTCCTTGGCATATCATGAACAAGTTTTCTTTCCATCGGACGGACTACAAACGAAACTGACTGCAACCCTAAGAACACGCGACTTTTCGGTGGATGTCCGTCATCCACTTCTGCACACAAGGGCTCACTTCCTCTGTCCCGCTAGATAGAAAGAGCCGGAATTTTTCAACTTCATCTTTAAAAATAAAAAATTCAAACAAATCCAGCCGCTTAGTTATTCGTTAATTAAGTGTGTGATAGATGGCATAAATTATAAAGTTAGCAGTGCCTTTATGAAAAACAAAGCAACGCGGCGTCGTAGACCAGTCTTCACAAGTAAAAATGTTATTTACGATACTGCATGTTTTTGATCAAATTTAAATTTCAAATTTTGTTATAAATATCGAGCCGGCTGCAAGGTCAAGTAATACGAGTAATGAACAATAAAACACAAAAGAGCGAATGTTTTAACAAAACAAAAGATGTCTCGCCATTGTCTGCAAGTCTTTGTTGAGAGACGGAGATGTGTTTCCTTTGACCAACGCTTTTCTGATGTCCATATTCGCCTCACTTCCTGCTCGAGGTCCTCACTTTGTATTGGATGGTACTTTGTTCAATATGCCCAAGAATGCTTGATGTGGTTCTACCGCTCTATAAAAATTTCCTTGAGTTCTTTCACCACATGAGCCAAATAGAGAATACGATCTCATGAAGCAAACTCTTTGTAAAGGGATAAGAAATCATACATAGCGATACCTACTTAGAAATACTATGGCATTAAAATTTAGCGAAGATCCTAAAGCGAGAAGCTTGCAAAATGCGCAATTGACTGGTTCTCTAATATATGTGAGGGGAATATTTATTTTCTGGCAATTAGTTTTTATGTACATAGAAGGAATATTTTGTTTCACAGAATGACCATTAAAACGTATTAATAACGCTCGTATAAATCTATATAGGCTAGAAAAATTATATTTTCTAATTATATCTGCGTATACTGAGTGTTATATCTACTGCATATACATTAAATATTGTCAATAATCCCACAAACAATGAGTGACATATGGGAGGAGAAGAGGAAATCATGTACATACATACAATAAGCAAAACATCTGGACATTAGGCAGACAGAAGAGAGACAGAACCAGCTGATCAAACCGAACAATGAATTAATAGGCTACCTTACAAATAAAAACATACAGTATACGTAAGCTGGTGAAGTCATTTTTTCTAATTATAATTGAGAGAGCCGTGACCATATTTTAATACAGAAAAGATTTCACAGCTCTCAGAATAACAGTGATTTTTTCTATTCCTAAGCAATAAATATATACAAGGATAAGTTTTAACACATTTAGCACACTATAAATAGTGATTGTCACCTTGTCACCTTGTACCTCCAAGTCGTGCACGACACTTGGTGACACGTATATGATCATTGTCCTTCAGGCCTTTCTATCTTCAGCCAGGTCCATCAGGTTGTGCAGCGTATGACCTGTCGCAGCCTTCACTTCATCGATCCATCGCATGGGAGGTATTCCTCTTCCTTTACTTCCCTCGAATTGTCCCGACACAATGGATTTTTCCAAGCATTCCCCTTGCCTCCTCACAATGTGTCTGAAATTCTATAGCTTTTGTTTTAAGATTATTGAGCTCAGTCGAACAGGGTTGTTAATTTATTTTAATATTGATTCATTCGTTCTTCGTGCTGTCCAAAGTTTTGTCAGCATTCTTCTTCAGCGTTACATCTCAAAAGCGTCGATTCTCCTTTTATCCTTTTTTCTGACAGTCCACAATTCTGCGGAGTATAAAGCTATTAGAAACACCATAGTGTACACGTCTAGTAGTTTTTGGTTTCCGCAGATACGTTCTTGTTCTTCCATATCTTTGCCAGTCCCAACATTGCTGCTCAACCTAAGCCCTAATCTCTTCTCCGCAGCCGCCATTTGCCACTATTTTGGATCCGAGGAAGATCCAGCTTGAATTTTGTTCAGTGCCCCGTAGTTATCACTGGTCTTCTGATGTTTAGAGACAGACCGGCCTTCTCGCTCTCCTTCTTCACTGCATCCAACAGAATTTCCAACTCCTCCGTGCTCATAGAGATAAGTGTGGTGTCGTCTGCATACCAAAGATTGTTCAGCTGTACTATAATACTTCAAAGAAGATCAACGATTAGATGATACAAGTACACTCATGCATAATTCCACAAGGAATCAAACTGTTCAGGAATCCTTGGTTTCTGCACTGAACAAGAAAGGACTGACTATGCCGCAACAAAACTGGGATATCGCTTCAATGATAGTCTGCAGGGTCTGTAAAAGAGTGTTGCCGGTTTTATTTCACGAAAAACGGTTTTCACAGCTACTCATGGCGGGTACTTAGATGTTGTTTGTTGTGGGATGGGATGTCAGAGGAGCCGGAGCTCCCGCAGATACGAGGCCACCGCCACGGGATCCTCCGTCAGCACCGACAAAGGCGGGGC
>JAUYWV010102330.1:0-13348 GCA_032274565.1 Nematoplana nigrocapitula | reverse complement strand
CTCCTCAAGTTGCTGCGTCTTTTATTTAAAAAACGCCAGTAAAAACAAAAGAGCGAGGGCCGATTCGCCCCCCCCCCCGGGTATGATAGGGTTAAAACGTAAACATCTAATATACAACGATGTATCTAAATATACTACTCATCTAAAATAGAAAATTTATTTCCGCTTCAATTTTCAAGATCACAAATTGCTGTTCAACACAAAATATATAACCAGCTCACATCGGGTCTAGAAACACGAAATATTCTAATTAGAAGGCACTTCGAACACATGCCTGACGCACAGACTGGCAGCCCTTTTATTGAGATGCGAGGACGCATCTGAAAACGAGATGGTTCTTTTCTTCACATCACTCGCCTCTTTGACCGACAAATCCAAACCATCACGAGCAGATTGAATCACTTTGAACTGGAAAATATTCCTAGCTAAAAGTATAAAACTTCACTTTGAAGGAACTGTAGGTCACTTTGTGATCTCGTGGCAGGTCGGCTCCTTGAAAAGTACCATAAATGTGTCCGGTTATACAACAAACAAAGACTGCGGGTTGGATCAATAGTATGTAAAAGGACAGTTTGACTTTTATACATTGCATTATACCGTGCATAACTGTGGTCAGGACTCCATGTCCTCACCTATTGTTTCAACCGGCCTCGGCACTTTATTTCTTCCTAATTGCGCGAGAAAATTTCTCCTGCGATTCGAAACGAAGCGTTGCTGTTTTTGTCTTGACCTCACCATACAATATATTTTATCTACCGTGGAAGTAAACCAGCAAACAAAATTAACATTTCGCAATTGTCATTGGCTACCGACTGATTTTGAGGTATGCGTGCAGGATTTCAACTGTAATAACACAATGTCACTGAAACATAGACAGACCGTCAATTGCAACGATCAATATTATAAGACCAAAAGGAAAGATCGGAAAGTAGCAATATTTTTTAAGAAAATTAACATGTTTGCCTCATTTGTGATTTTTCAGTAACTGGTTTAGAAAAGAGCAATTTGAATGACCATTTGTCTCTTCGAAACACGTCAATTAGAATGAAATTATTCTATGAATACCGAAAGCAGAACTGCTAAGATATATTCTCTCAAATTAGTAAAAAGTCTATAGGGGAAGGAATGAGCAGAAACCCTAGACAAGACTAAAAATATGAGAAAATGAAACTTTTGGGGATAGCGAAATTCGAATTATCAAAAATAACCAGCGTTTCACAAACGTACCACGGTGGTCAATATAAAACAGGATAAACACTAAACAATTTTTATACGTGCATACGACAAGATTTCATATACAAAGTTTTGGAATTTTAGGCTGTTGATTGTCCAGAAGTCGTTTTGTTTCATACTTCCTGGGCTCTTTTAACTAATAAGTGTTCACAAATTTGTTATTCTTTTTTTAAGTGTCTCTTCAGAAAATTGAGGAAAATGTGAACGAGAAAGTACAAGTTTAAAATGTTCTAATGATCATTATATAGAACACGGTAAAGAAGATGTATTCAAAACCACTTGCAAATAATAACAAATAACGACATATACTGTACATGTGTATGAATTGTCTTTGTTCTAAACATACTAATAAAAATAGAGAGTAATACTAATCACCTGTAACACTAATCTTGGTCGAAATTCTATTTGAGCCATGCTTATTAATTGTATCGTGTATACTCGACAAGATCGTAGGGAAAATCGTTCAGTGTATAAGCTAATCTGAGTCTTCCGCTATAATTACCGACTGGCGATCGGTGCAAGTCTGCAAATGTTCAACGCCCACGTTGTGACAGAGTAAGGTCAAATTAATAATTATCACCGTATATGATACACGGTATACTGTACAATATATACCGGGCCAATTGATGTCGAGTGATTAACTTAACCTTCTCGTTTACGAGCCAGTTAAATGAATGAGCAACATAATAACTGTTTATTAGTGAGCATCAACCGCAGGAAGTCGTTTAGCAGTGGGGCAGATGAAATTCATGCCGCAAAATGTTCTCACTCTGCTAAATCATTACAAGTAAGCTGGCTGGCTGATTTTCTAAAAAGACCATAGAAACTCCAAAACCATAGAATTACATAGAGTCATGCGACCAATTCACCATGAAACATTATTTTTAAATATAATAATTGTTTCTTAAATAAACCATTTCAAACTGGAAACGAAAATAAAACTGCTAACGAGAAAACAATGTTTTCCTTTCTACTCTATTTCCAAACTGAGAATTATTCTCATTTTAATAGAAAATTGAGCGATGTGTTAGGTAATTTCTTAAACCATCGTCAGGCAGTGCACAACGTAGAAAATAAGAATAACTATTTTTACAAATTTTTAGAATGACATGAGTTACAATAACACACGTTTGATCGAATCAATTTGTGACTTCTGGATGCTTTAGTCCAAGTAAACTGTTTCTTTGATTGTATTTGTACATTTGAATTCAACATTTGTGCAATCAAATTAAAGATAGAGCATTGATTTTCAATTTAGATCACTTAATTAGAGAACAGTAACTCCAATTCACTTCTCTAAGCATTCATTTTAGAAATATGGCAGACAAATTCATAAATAGTCAGACAAAATGAGCAGAACAAAACAATGTGCACTCAAATTGAACCAAACTCAATCAATGGCAATGAAATTCGATTTAGTGAATCCAAATTCATCACGATTGACATTATTAAAAAATCCGATTGAATTAGGTTTTACGGCAGTGTCAAGGCCAATTTAAACGAATCAGTAGTGGTCGCGGAGATCCGAAGCTCACCCACCACCGCAGTCGGCATCATCCAGCACCGGTTGAATGCCCTGGAACGGTTGGTTATCGATGGCTTGTATGTCATAACGGAAGACAAATGCCGAAACTGGTATGGGCATTTAATGAGGTACATCCAGAGATGCATTGAGATGGAGGATATTTTGTTGTAATGCTTCTAATTTTATGTAATAGTCGTGTAATTTGGATAAACGTTTTATTTTTATTTGAATGCTCAAGGGTATGGATGATATGTAGTATTTAATTTGAATCTGCGATCGCAAAATGAGTAGTATAATCAAAGAGATTTGAATACATTAGCTAGAGTAGACACGCGCGCCAAAACATGTAATTTCAGTTTGGCGTATTTGGTACGCAAACATCGCAGAACGGCTAATATTTATTTTCGGTTATTTTTTTAAAAAAATGGCAACCATCTGCTATAAACTGTACAGACAGACAAAATGAAACAATATTGTAATCTATCAGTGTATTTAAAAACTTAAACACTAACATACAGTACTTGCCCACCAAAGAGCTTTGATGCCTACCAAATTCTACTGCTAATTTTAAAACCGAAAATAGTCGCATCTGATTGGCCGATAGGGTAATCAATCAAATTACACGGAATTCCTTCATCTTTAAATGGACGTGTCTACTCTAGTATACTTATTCCAACCTCATTGGTAGTAATGAACATATAGAGACCAGCATAGCTGGGTTTTATGGCATATACTTGTGAAAAACCTGATATCGTTTTGTGGTATTTCGTTATTGATCTCTACGTCATGGCATTTTTTATGTTGGCATACTGAATTTTTAGAACTTCTAGGAATGACTTTGACTCTTCCTCATCTTTAAAAGAAATATATAATCATCGTCCATATACCTCCTATATAATGCTGATTTTGAGTTGAAACGCTTTTTGATATTAACTAAGCCAAGCATTGGCGTAGGTCGACACCATTACTTACACCAACATGGTGCTCCAGCATCCTATAGATATAACCTACGATGACGATTTTGTAAAGAGAAAAGTGGTTGCAAATCAAAGGTCTGTATGTTCAACATAGTGTTCTATGTAGTATCCTATGCTGATAAAAACATTGTAACACCATCATGCAACTTCATCTGAACAACTGAGCAGATACCACATTCGAAGCATTGACGCAGTTTTCACACAAAACTTATATAATATAAAAGATGATCTCTACGTTCGCCGAAATTGACGATACCATCCGTATATCCGTGCCATCGTTGATTTGGAATCTCAGTGTTAGGCTGTGTTCGAAACAAGTAGGATCATACATAGAGTTTTGATTTCATTAAATTGAATGCATTGCCTTAAAACACACAGCCATTTTATTCATTTAGTAGAGAAATAATAATAATCCGTTTATTTTATTGGGTAATCAGCTGAGATCTCCCTCTCACTCTTTCTCTTTCTCTAAGAACAGAAGAAGAGAAGATGCTCGGTGGATCCCTCCACATTGGGGCAGTAGTCACAGAACAGGCTCTCTAATCTTCTTGATGAAGTGTAGGAACTTCTTAGTGATTGTTAGATTATCAGTCCGCGCCTGGTGGATGGTTACGGCCTCGCTCATCGTTAGGCTGGCCACCATTTCTTTATTTATAGTACTTCTGCAGTTCCATCTACGTCTGTACTTACTCCCAAAGTTCGCCTTGTTCCTCCACCGGTTAGTGGTCAATCGACAGGCAAGCTGCTGACTACATCAAGGCCTATGGCATCAGTTACTGTGGCTCTTGGGTTGCTCCGTCTGCCATCCTGTCGGCCTCTTCGTTACCCTCCATCCCATACTTGACTGGGTTGGTATCCACAGGGTGTGAATATGTGACTCAAGAGTGCCCAGCTTCCGATGTGGAGGAAAGAATGTGTAGGTTACTTTTGGGACGCCGTATAAATCAGGTGTCGACCAATGCAATATGCTTACAGATTGAGCGTGTCAATTTACAGCAGTAGTAATTACAATATAATTATAAAACATTTTCGAATACTATAAATTCAAGTGCTATTGGAACTTCAAATGACACTTAATGAACATACTCTAAGACTATTAATTCTATCTTTTTATGGCATGTTTACGTAGATAGATACCAGCGCTTCTAGATCAATTTAAATTATTTTGCTGCATTATTCGATGGCTAAATAAAGCTTTCTATAAATTGATTCCCTTACAAGCGCAGCTGTTAAACATGAGGGGTTCCTCCTTCTGAAGAACACAAAATAGGTGAACATCTGCTCTAGAAAAATACATGCGACATATTTTTAAACGCTTTTAAAAATGTTATTGGCAAAAGCTAGAACTGGGTTAAATATTATTCCAAATATAAATTAAAGAACTGTAATTAAAGCATCGCAATACCGAGAGAACACTACTGAACCGAAAGGAGCTGCAGCTGTGTAAGTATAATAATGATAAAGTTTTAATGAAACTGAAAAATGGGAGTCAGGGCTACTATATGAACATTGAATACTCGGTAGCATTACAGATATGACAAATGGATTCGATAATAACAGAAAACTGTGACGAATCCGGTTTAAGCACTACAATACTTGATTGAAATGCGCTGATATCATTCACTTCTTTCCCACGAGGAAGGGTTGTGATTAAGAAGGATCTACGAACAGTCATTTAAGGCAGTGGAGTATAAAGTGTGGGCTATACGTTGATGGTCCATAATGGAAAGACATTCTTGAGAGCAAGAAGACCCCATATTATTTTGTGGGCTATGGAGACACTGTTTAGAGGGTTTCATTTTGTCTGAAGCTTTAATCGATCAAATGTAAACTGGGGAGTTATAATCCAGAATGCTTTGGATGAGGGCGGTGTAATGTTGAATCAGATATTTTTCTGACAGTGATTGTTTAAATATTCTAAGCAAATGAAGATTTTTACTCGCCTCTTTATTACAAGTTTACGTGGAACGACTAAAGCAGGTTAGCATCGAAGTATACTTCGATGATTTTTATAGACATAAAGCAACGAGGATATATTTAAAGAAAATCAACGCATTTGTAAGTATTCATACGTACACCACACTATCTTGAATTCTAACACATCTCACTAGTCAAATCAATCCTTTACAGACAACTTTCTGTTAGAAGTGATAAAGATGATTTTATTGTAAATATTTTTAGCGGAGAAAACGAGGAAACTATCTGTATAGTTTGGCACAATCGAACTAGTCAAATGGGGTGATCATTAACGCGAACCACTTTCTTCGTTTTTCTCAAATGTCAATGGGCACAACCTACAATACTCTGGTCCTTACAGAGAGCACTGCAACTTGCAGACAATATTAGTTTTTAGACGTTCGAGGGTTTAAATCATATTTTATTCCAAAAGGTATAAAAAGCGATGATAACCGCAAAAAATTGAAAGTCTTGACTAATTAGGAGAGTGACAAGAGGAAGAAAAGTTTGAAACATTGAGAATATCTTGGGAAATGTGTGCAGAAAGATGTTCAACTACAAAATTAAAATATAACTATAGCATAATGTTTACTCAAAGCAAACCATAAAGAAATTTCCTTTATATATACTCATTGTTTGATAACAACGTTTACACTACTTCTGGTAAAAATCATGCAACAATTATTTTTTGCAAACCCTATTAGTTGCCTTATGCAGTCACTTTCTTGTGGCTCTGGCAGACAAAGTGCTGCATTTCATAAGACTTTGTATACGACTAATATTTTTCTTTCACTCTTTCTCTCTTTTTAAACCCTCTGTCTCTCTTTCCTTCGGGAGATCCATCTATTGATACCGAATGACGTATAAAGACAAAGTCAACAAGTCATCATAAATTTGTCACAAAAATTGCAAATATTGAAAAACTAGGAAACGAAGTTAAACGTCAAACGAATTTATCTAAAATTTATTTTCACGTGTAATGTTGAAAAAACATAATCTGACTTCAAACAGGTTTTGAGGAAGGATGGTGTGTGAGGAGTAGTACAACTTATTTCAAGTTGAAAGAGAAAGAGGTCGACACACTTTGAATTTTGTCGCTCCAATTAGGTCAGTTGTTAAAGGAGCACGTTTTGCTTAATGCTCGAATGGTCGAGAAGGTGTAGCGACTGAATTTGAAGTGGAATGGTGAGAAGGAAGGAGGAGAAATAGAGAAATTTTCATTTGCGTCCCCCTGTTAGTCGAGCTGAAAGTGTAAGTTCTCTTGTGGAAACCGGATTTTTTCACGTCCGGTTTTCCAGTTTTCCGCTGCACTGCCCGCACAACAGCCCGACTTTCCCGCGTAATTCAGATTGAGAGAGAGAGAAAGGCAGAGAGAATAACTTTATGTTTTCCACGTTTTGGAGAAAGATGTAATCCATGTTTATTTACACGGGTATGTATTAATAAACCACAGTTTTCGTTTTGGCAGACACATATAAAATTCAAAAGCTAATGATTACTAGGATGACGCAATCTAGGTAGTAAAGTGTGATTCTTTTCCAGATTGCCGGTCATAATATTTTACTTTTCTCTCGCAGTATTCAAAACATAAATGCCTAATTGCTAATAATATTTTATCTCTTTAAACATATTTTCAACATTGTTACTACTTTTTCCATTCTTTGCCTAAATATCAGTGTTATACGATTTTCTACTAATAGTAGCAAATGAATGCACTAAAACAAAGATCAGATCTTTTAGAAACTAGGTCAAGAACGTCATCTTTGTATTCCTCTGTTGTGTTTTATATAGCACCAACATCTAACCAAACGGAATTTATTTTCGCATTCTACCATACTGTATACCTAAACATCACAACAATGGAGTCATAAACACAACACAATAAATAACAACTGATATAGTTAAAGAGTGGACAGGATCTTCAACTCTGTTGAACTGTTGGATTGTAAACGGAATTAACTCTACGAAGTTGTACTTTTATAAGTCAAACAAAATTAAACTTCGCGGACATTTACAGCATATTTTCGTTAAAATGAAATGGTGCAAAAAGACTAAGAACTAGTGCCCTAATGATAATTACCCTTTTCAGACGTCCCTGTTTTATGTTATCTTTATTGAAGTAGTAAGAAAAGTGCATCTCTAGTGCACAAATGAGAGTTTTCTGCTTTTCACCAACCTCCATATTAGAACTCAGGTTCAATACCATGTGACCAACTTCTTAAAGAAATGCGGAAGCAGTACCAATATCCTAAAATGTTTGACCAGTAAAAAACTGGGGCTGTTGCCTTGAAGATCAGAGGAAAGTCTACCTCCAGGATCTCAGGAGTATGCTTGA
Organism: Nematoplana nigrocapitula; assembly: GCA_032274565.1. NCBI lineage: Eukaryota > Metazoa > Platyhelminthes > Proseriata > Nematoplanidae > Nematoplana > Nematoplana nigrocapitula. The sequence goes on along the minus strand of JAUYWV010102330.1, from coordinate 5,322 downwards.
TTATGCATTAAATAGTTGGACTCTATTGAAATTAATGAGGATCAAGCATCTCCCACTGATATTTTACATCTTCATAATCAAACATGATTCAATCGAGAAAAAGGAACAAAGAATGACAACCTACAGTACTGTGAGAAAGTATACAAAGACTACCAACACGCGACTTATGAAGGCAAATGTTGTTTGAAAAGACCATCCCGATCAGACTGATGGAGAATAACGTCAAGTCAAAAAGAATGCAAAACGGTGAACTGCATGTGACTCGAGCCACCACATTTTTGCCATCACCACCATGGATGCTCACAAACCTATAAATCAGGAAAACCTTCAACTAGGAATGAAACTCCATATTTTGAAGCAGACATATTTTCATACGCATGGTTGGAAATTTACACATTGATATATAAATAAACATTATGCTGCAAATTTTGTATAAAGCCCTTGTTGCAATATATGCGACATTTTTATCCAGGCTACATCATTTAAATATAAAACGATTCTTTTTCTTTTCTGCGATTCAGGCATTTTTAAACTATTTTGTTTTGCGTAGGATCATTTGATCATAAGATTCGTGATGTGTGTAACCCAGATAGGGGCTTCTCTTTGTTGATTATGTTGACTAAGCTGTATCATCTCCATTTGAGACCTTTAGATTAAACTTTGTTTTGAAATATATATATTTTTTAAATTACATATAAGCGGATAAGCCGTCAGTATCCGCAATTTAAACCCCATACATAATTCAATATTCGGATTGCAACAAACTCTGTGGTAAGATATGATTGACTAATTTTTAAATTTACTTTTTATCCTAGCGTTCCTTATATTCTTGCCTTTCTACTCTTAACCTATGTAAATGAGGAATCAACGCAGTCGATTTCATATAGCAAGGAAAACAACACGGCTAGACAATAAACAACTCACCGTGACCATGCGTAGTCGTACCAACGAAGCACTCGTCGTTGTAATTCTTGAGGTACGTTGTGCATTCGCATGTAGTTTTTGGCATTGTCCTGAAATTAAGTATATTGATCTGAAATTGTGACTTCATCAAGGAATATTTAGCCCTATAGCAAATCATTTTTCATATCGATTGATGAGAGCTGAGAAGCAACTTATAATAACCTCAAGTACTTATTTCTCACGTGTGACAACAACGGGTGGTGTAATCAATCTTGAAAGTATAAAGTGGATACGATATTGGGAGTTAATAAGTTTATACCCTCAAAGCGGATTCACTTCATTTTAGTACACGTCATTATGACGTTAAACACAACTTTAAATAACAAATTTGGTGTCAATCATTCAAATACTTACTGAGATATTTGCGATTTTGTTTTATATATCGCGTATGATATATTTTGTCCGATTTTGTTTTAATTTGTTTCATTGATTAAAATTATGCTAATTATCTTATCTCAAATTTCAAATCAACTTTTACTATCCAATCCATTCTTTCATTTATCAATGATTATAAATTTGAAGCGGGTAGAAACGGCCTTAGCTCCAGATATTGTACATCATGCTCTGGCTATTTGGAAAGCCTGGCAAATTTCAAAGTAATACCACTTGATCTATAGATGAAAACATAATAGTAAAATAACTATTGTTCAATATTTTAAAGTAGGTCGCTTAAAAAACCTGTGTCCTTGGAAATTTACAGAGGTTTATAATAATTTATTATGCAGTATCGCGTATTGCTGAACTGTATTGTATCTTTGAATACTGAAGAAGCAACAAGATAAATTAATGTTAGCTTACTTTTAATATGTATGTCAGATGAGACTGCTTCAGAACCTCAATTTTGAAGAATACCTTTCATTGTCATGTTTTATCTGCGTCCGATTTAATGAATATGCATTCTGTTTGTTGGTATGTGTTTATCTGGACACTATACTGTCAATGTATTTCTAACGTTTTTACACGTGCAAATTCTTGACCTTAGTAATGTTAGTAAGTCAAGTAAGTTAAGTCTGCTATTAACCAAAGAGAAATTATTAGGAAAACTTTGTTTTCTTTCTCTAACCGCTAGTTTTCTGTCACTTACACTTGTTATCTGTCATCTCGACTAATCCTAGTGGACGCTGTCAATTTCTATTTACAACAGTAGAGCTTTAAATCGACTAATTAAGCTCTGCGCATCCTACGCAAAGTTGAACACCAATTAAGCAAAGAGAGAAAGTCCCTTCCCCTTAAGGCATTTCAGTTGCAGCCCTAGAATTTGTTTTGATTGTCCGCTTATTGTCAAACGATTTCATATCCACAGTAGTGTCAAGTACTCTCAAGTGAGAGAAAGCGCAATGAATATGTCATATAGGTAGTCTGGTAGGCCTAAATGTCTCTATTTATCTGTGATAATTAATCTAATAAACACATCTGCCGGAAGTCTGGCAAATATATTGAGAAAGATTTCATATATGCTTCCTGGTTTGACAGGCGCAGACAGAGGAATCTTCTAGTGTAGTTTGTTTTTGGGTGGTGGACCATAAAAAATTCCGTTTTGCCACACGGTTTTAATTAGTTTTTTAATTATAAAATACATCTATACAGGAAATATAAAAAAATAAAGAATGTCATTAAAAGCAATTATACATTTAAATACAAATGTATGCACCTCCTCCATCTCTAACTTGGCTAATTCGTTAGTAAGAAGACGACAGCTAAACTTCTATATGCCAGTGAAAACGATGTCTCTTCTTTGGGCTACCATAATGCTGAATATGAACCACCTATCTAATAACTTCATATCAGGCGAATAGGGAGGCTGAGCTATACAACCGATTTTATTCTCCGGGAGAACGTTATCCGGCATGATAGCGCCATGAGCTCATGCTTCATCAAGCATGACTTTGAGATTTCCTTGGCGGCAAATATTCACCAGTGTTTAGCAAAAATTGAATACAAACATCTGCATTGATATTGTTGCCTCTGTTTCAAAATCTCAAAATAATGCTCTGCAAGCCACTATGCAATTTGATACTTTCATCTGATATATGATACGTCTATAGGCAACTCAGGTCGATCATCTCCAGGTCCTATCGGTGATCTGATATTCTGCGTCTTGTAGGTATTGGTTCTTTAAAAAGCCATTTCTCATTAGTAAGTACTTAACTGCAATTAGTTTCCCTAAGTACTCGATTCGCATAAGTGACACTATTTTACTTATGAAGGACAGTTAACTTGTGTGGAGTCCATCGAGCACAGGCGCTATAAAAATTGAGATCCTTGACAATAATTCTCTGAACCCTTGACTCTGAAATATCAGTAATATTAGATAATACACTTTTAGATAAATGTGGATTATTGTTTATTAGTTCTCGAATTTCATTTGTTGCTCGTTTGACAGTTTCTCGTATATCTATTTCGAAATCCCTGGGCCAATTGTCTCACTCGTCGTGCTCAATGATTATAACATCACCACAAGCATTGTGTAACAGTTCGTATATCTCACATGGTCTCTTTTCACATCTGACCATTGTAAATATGAAAACGTTGACGTGTTCAGCTTTATATTCTACAGCCACGATTATGATAAATTGAATTTATGAAATAGTAAGGCATGCATAAAAATATTTAATTTTTAAATATTAATTATAGAGATTCAAAGATATTTAATATACTCGACCATGATCAGAACTATAGATATTTTATAGATGTGGCTATTATTTGAAATCTTATCACTGTTTCTCTCGTCCTCACTCCTTCTGACGAGTCATTGATATCAGAGAGTTATAGTTTGGTGAATATGAAACTATTTTGTTGAGAAAGGCTGATAGTTTGGCTATAGTATCTTCTGCTACAGACCTGAAGTATATAGGACATTTTTCAGACATAATGATCAAATATTCTCTTTGACTGTTTGGACGATATCCGAGATTAATTTCTGATGTATTCCCAAGCTGAAATCCCAACAGCATTCACGTAACACTTCAAACAAGCCTTTCATGCACTTGAGTACCGTGATCTTAACACATTCCCTCAAAATTCTTTTTAATTTTGCAATTTAAAATTCCTCTCTCTTCGTTCGTCAAACACAGGCAATGCAATTTGTCATTAGTAAATTTCGAATGTCTCTTCCACCAAATTTTAACGCTTTGTTATAGTAATTGACATATTAATTAACCGGAACAATACAATGTAACCTGGATTTCGTCATTAGTAGTGTATATTTATAGAGCAGGCAGAAAACGCAAACTATAAAATATAATGCGAATGGGAAAGAGAAGACTAACCGTAAAAAAACAACTTTTAGGAGCATTGATATATTTACTTCGGGACATGTTTCGGTTAACAATTAACCGTTTTCAAGCGATACCAATTAAGAGAGAGAGAGAGAGAATGTGTGTATTGGTCAATCATTGCAGCCAGGGACTGAAACGCAGACTCAGTGTACATTTATAAACACAAATCCAAAAAGGGTTTCAAAGTCTGATACAATATGCATTCGAGAGACAAAGGCAATCCTGCACAATACACGATGCATGTCATTTGTTTTATCGAGGCAATAATAAATGATCGGTTGTGCTGGTTTTTACCTCTTTTAATCGATGTATGGGCACGGGTACGAAAGGCATGCTTTATATCTTGTCGTGGGGGTGGCAGGATGTGAGGAAGGGCAAATTTCACTGTGGGCCACCATTTCTGAAACATTTTGACGAGACGATCCAGGCTAGAGGAGGAGAGAGCTTGACGATAGGACAGGTCGGGGAAAATAATTCTGAGTGCTAAGCGCAGGATCTTTTTATGGCCTCCGAGGAATCATTGCACAGAGAGTACCGGTAGTGCCAAACTGGGCAGGTATATTCCAGCAGAGAGCGAATGCTGGAGACATCATGCTATCCACAGATGATCCGACCGCCCTTTTAAGAAGGCGAATCAGATAGAGACGTTTCGCTGATTTGGAGAGGATGTCTGTCACGTGTGCCGATCACTTCAGATCGTTGAAATCAGAGATACGAAGTGGGGATAGACGAAGGGGTTCTTCAAAGAAAACGTATACAAAGTCTGAGAAAAATAAATTTCATCAAATAAACAATAATTACGAAAACAATTTACAGTTAAAAGAAGCACCATCATTGGTTAAGCCAGTATTTAATCCTGGTTTGTTATTTATTAAGTACAGAACTTTGAAAATACTTAGTTGGTATTAAATACTAGCTTAGCCAATGACAGCGCATATTTCCTCTGTAAAGTGTTTCCATAATAGTTGTTCATTTGTTTAAAAATTCTCTTGTGGTTAATTGTTAAGGGGTGCCAACTAGATAGAAGTATTTCTCCTTTGGTACCCCTAGCCATTCCAGAGGCTTTGTTTAGTTTAGATTT